>VZSZ01003830.1:1042-102269 GCA_013398815.1 Ibidorhyncha struthersii
GCCTACGTGGCCGGTCCCCTCCCCCGCACCCCGGCCATGCCGCGGCCACACGCACCTGCACCTCCGTCTCTGGAGGCCACTCGGTGTTAACCAGCAGGTCGTACAAGATATTCTCCTCCCCATCGTCGTCCTCCTCCTCGCCAGCACCTGCCATCGCGTCCTCCCTCGGCGCCGCTTCGCCGCGCTCCCCGCCGGCGGCGGCCATACTGGCCCGGTCCCCACCCACCGGCCCAGCGCCGCAGCGACGACGGTGCCCGGCGGAGGCCAAACCAGTAACGCCCGGCAGCTCCGCGCACTCGGCGGCCTTTAACTCCTTCCGCGCTGCCGCCGGCCGAGCCCGCCGCGCCCCGCTCCTCGCCTCGCCGTTGCCTTCTCTGCCCGAGGGGCTGTGGAGCCCCGAAAGGGCGTCGGCCCCGGGGCAAGCGGGAAGCTGAGGGCGAGGGATGGAGGCTGAGGAGCCCTCAGCACCTCAGCGCCTCTGAGGGCGGCAGCTGCAGCTCCTGACACCTCAACCTTCCCTCTAAGCCATGAGGGGCGGGATGCACTGTTGGGGCAAGAAACGAGCAGATAGCTACCCAATATAACATGCGATGTACGCCTATAGGGAGCATATACAAACGAGCCTTCAGACCCACAGCGTGTCTGCTGCCCCGGGGATCCCCGGAGGCCTTTTATCCAGCGCCCACCGCTGCTGGGCAGCAAGGTGCCACCACCATCAGGGCCACCCCACCGTAATGGCCTTCTAACCAGCACTGCCCAGGGACGTACCTGCAGCTGCAGCCTGGTGCTGGCTGTGCGGAAAGCTGACAGAATATTTAGGGTAAGGAACACCTAATGTAGGCAAAGCCTGAGTGCCTTACTGATTAGGAAAAAAAAGGAGAGGGGGGGGGAGCAAAAGTTATATATATGTCTCACAAATTATTCTTCCAGCTTTAGTGATGCTATGTAGAACTTTCAAATGTTTCAGTCCTGCAAATGTTTGCACTCACAGAGTTCAGCTCTCTCGAGCAGGTAAAAATGAGCCTTGTTTATAAATTATTATAAAAAGAACTAAGGTTTTAGTCTCTTTCCTGTGATTTTATAAAGTGTTTGTAAAATTTAAAGAAAATTACCTCACACACTGCCACTTCTGCTCCTGTACTCTAATTTTTATTGTATTTAGTAACCTCTTAGTCTTGTAGGCACCTGTGCAGCCTAGAATTAGGTTAAACAAAAAAATAAATTCTGAAATTAGGGATTCGGGGCAATAGGAAAGCTGTGTTGGAAACTTGGAAAACACTTCAGGAAGAAACAACTACTGAGGAAAAAACGCTTTCTGGCTGTCTCTGTAATAACATTTCTTTAGCTGTATTTGACGATGTTTGTAAAGCAATAACAAATAGTATAAAATCATGTTCATAAATTTCAAAGAAATGTGGGAGATTTATAGTAAATTATATTCTGAGTTCCCCACCAGCAAGCAGCACTACGTATTGATATCAGGGTCTGCCGACATACACGTTTTCTGAGTTGTGGCTGAATCTGTAGATTCTTCATATCTGTCTCTTTAAAAATTATTAGATTCGTCATTTATCCAAAAGCAAGCAAAATTGTGATTGACAGATATAGCGAATAATAGTGAAAGGAAGGAAGCGCATCAAATAAAGATACTCCCAAAGGAATTATTAATATATGAGAAGCCATCATGATGCAAACAGCCTGGTACTAAAGATATAAAATACCTGCTGTATTTTTCTCTGCGTGGACCCTGGTTTCTACAGCAAAAGTTAACAGTCAATAGGGCTCAGTAAGCATTTTTAAAATGGTCCTGAACTAAACCTCCAGGACAAAACCAGTACTCAAATTGCAACACAGTAGTCAAGAGAACTACATTGTCAGAGATGCTGTTGTCTATTTGGGCTTTGAACCAGATGTGTCTGTATCTGAGGACTGCCTTGGAAAAGATTTAAAGTTGTGTTTCCCGATTGAAAACAGTTGGTAGTATTTTACGCTGTGCCTTCCACTTAGCAGAGAAATGCACCACTGATTTGTGGTGTAAATGTAGAAGCTGCACTTTTTCATTTACAATCTGATTTTATTTTTATAATAACACCCCAGAGATTCTTGCCTTTAACTTCACTAGAAGTAAAAACTGAAGAAGACTATCCTCATCAACATATGTCTAAAAAAATAAATTGGTGTGTTATCTATTGGTGTGAAGGCACTTTTAAAACCCTGAATACTTTCTGCCAAACACGTTTATTGTAGAACCCCACCTGGAATATTGCCTCCAGCTTTGGAGCCCTCAACACAAGGACATGGACCTGTTGGAGCAGGTCCAGAGGAGGGCCACGAAGATGACCAGAGGGCTGGACCACCTCTCCTATGAGGACAGGATGAGAGAGTCGGGTTTGTTCAGCCTGGAGAAAAGAAGGCTCCAGGGAGACCTTATAGCAGCCTTCCAGTATCTGAAGGGCATCTACAAGAAAGCTGGAGAGGGACTTTTTACAAGGGCATGTAGTGATAGGACGAGGGGGAATGGCCTCAAACTGGAAGAGGGGAGATTTAAATTAGTTATAAGGAAGACATTTTTCACTCTGAGGTTGGTGAGACACTGGCACAGGTTGCCCAGAGAAGCTGGGGATGCCCCATCCCTGGAGGTGTTCAAGGCCAGGCTGGATGGGGCTTTGAGCAACCTGGTCTGGTGGGAGGTGTCCCTGCCCATGGCAGGGGGGTGGAACTAAATGATCTTTAAGGTCCCTTCCAACCCAAACCATTCTATGATTCTGTGAAACGTGAATTACACTGACGAAAGGAAAAGATTACAGTGCTGTATGCAAATGTAACGCAGATTCTCATTGTGAACACACACTTCGTGTTTAAAAAATAAGCTACCCCGGGGGTGAGCTGGGCTATGGGTTCTCGTGACTACTGCCCGCGTGAGGCTGCTGCTGCGGGGCCCCGCACCGCCGACAGACCCCAGCTTTGATTTCCAGGGGAAGAAACACGCCGGCCTTTCGGAAAAGTGCGGAAATCGTGAGCTGGTGACCCGGGTGTAAACTAAAAATCGGCAAACGGAACAAAAATAATTCCTCCTCCGATTTTGCCCTTGGTGCATTGGCTGTCGGGCCGCTCCTGAGCCCGCGTCCCTGTGCCCGGAGGGGGCACACACGGGCCCGGGCCGGGGCCGGGGCCGGGGCCGGAACGCGCGGCGCGGCGCCTCCCGCCTCCCACCCGGCGCCGTAAAGCCGCGGACGGGCCGGGCGCCTGCGCCTTGGCGTGGTTGGCGGTGCGAAGATGGCGGCGTTTTCGGGTACGTGGTGCTGGGGCAGGTGGAGCGGGGGGTGGGTGTCGGCTGTGCCGCCGCCAGCAAAGCACTAGGAGAGCCTCTGGCTTCCTGGGCCTGCCGGCGCCCTGTGGGGATGGCCGGTTCCCGCGCTCCCCGCGGCCGACGGGCTCGGTCAGCGCCCAGCGCGGCCCCCGGGATCGGCCTCGGCCTCGGCCCCGGCCGCGGGCCCTCTGCGGCGTGTGTCTTACCACGGGTGAAGGTCGCGGGGGCTGTGGGGATGTAGGTGTTCTTCCCGGCTCCTGCGGCTTTTGCGGGCCTTCGGAAGCGGTTACCGAAATGGATTTGCTGGTTTTAGGGCGTATGTGGTGCGGGTGCACCCGCCAACTGGGGCGGCTTCAAAAGTCAGCCGCGTTCCTCGGGCTGACTGGTTTCTGTAACAGCAGCTCATCGTAACTGTTCTGTGTATTGCAGTGGGTAATAACTGGTTTTATTGGAGTATATATAACTGTTTTTTTGTTGTATATATAACTGTTTTTTTATTGGAGTAGCTCCGTTTCGTGATACGGTTTTAAATATGTGTGTAAACTGTAATCTAAAAGCTTATTTCTGAAGGAGTAAACATCACTATTTGCCCCCCACCAGATATATGGGGGGATATATGTGCAGATATATGCACACATAGGCGACCAGTCAGCATTAGGGTAAAGTTTTAATGTATATGAGGTTTATAATTTGTTCTGTTTAACTGAATTATTTATAGTTAATTGTGAGGGAAAACGTGGAAGCTTCTTCATGGATCTAGAGATGAGTTTAGATGCTGGACAGCAGGATTAATTTGATTGTAGTTGAGGAAAATGTCATAGTGCCATTGTTTGATTAAACCTGTGTTCTGTATATCAAATTAAACTATGTACTATATACTGGAAGTATATTAAAAATGGAAAAAATAATGTAGGGATTTATGTGTAATTTGCAATCAATAACTTTTTTTATTGCTCAAAAAAAGCTTATTGCCTATATGGATTGAGTACTTGAAAATACTAAAACTGTGTTACAAATAAACCATGTTTCTTACAGTATTTTTATTATAGCAAACAGAAGAATGGGTTTTGGCTGCATGCATCCATATGTGTCAGCCCAGTTCTCTATGGGTGTACATGTGTGGTATATGTGAAACCCAGCGTGTGACAGTATAAAGGCTAACATGTAAAAGCGCCCTTTAAAAACTGTATATTTATACTTAAGTTGATTTAGAGTAATCCTATGCACCTGAAAAGATAACCAGCAGCTAAATTGTTACTTTGATGGTATAGTACCATCATATGGGTTGGTTAAGATCTGCTTTCCTCTTGCCTTTATTGAATAGCTGCAGGTTTGTGTTTTTTTTCCTTTATTAAATAGAGAGGGTTTGTTTATCAATATACAGACGTTATTATGTGGCTTCCTCTTTAATTTGTGTCTGAGGTACAACCATCAGACCTTGACACGAGTTTGCCAGGGGTATCTAAGGAAAAACCCTTTCAAAGATGGATGTGTAACTATGAAAATCGAAGTGTTGTCTAGTTAATATACATGCCATAAGTTTGTAAAGCAAGATGTGGTGAAAAGAAACTTAAACATCTCAAATTTGAGTCCTTACAGGATACAGGTTTTTTCTTTTCTTTGAAAGCATTGCATTCAACTGTAGAGAGAGTCAGGATATTTGTGATGAACAGTCTTCCCTGTTTGCATAGGCTGTTTCCTTAAACGTGCAAAGATAAGTACCTTGCCCTTGAAATGGTGCTCAGTTCTCAGTGTGTTCTCCAAGTGTTGACACTTGGAAATCTTTTGGACTATGTTGAAGTAAATAACACTTGCTTGTTCCTTTTTTGTTGTCTTACAGAAATGGGTGTTATGCCTGAGATAGCTCAAGCAGTGGAAGAGATGGACTGGCTGTAAGTAGGAATGCCTTTGGGCCTGGTAAAATCTAATTTGCCTTCCAGTGATATATGGCATGCGTCTTAAAATACCTCTGCTGTCACATTAAAACAAAGCAGATATGTGTTTTCCTTTAACTGTAATGCATCCCATACACTTCTTTTTAGTGTGAATGAAGAACACAAATTGTGACTAAAGTGGTAACATTTAAACTTGGACAAGCAAAGCATAACTGCTTATACTTCAGTGTCGTTTGTTTGATAAAAGCCTCTGTGCTTCTACCTCTGTGCTTCTGGTTTGTTTATTATGTATTGTGGGATTATTGGATTAAATACTGTCACGTAATTGATGCTAGTGTAGTAAATGTTATCCAGACTGTGGTCTGAATATTTTTTCTTCAGAGTTGGTGCTTATGTGTCAGTCTTCTACAAAAGATATTCTTCCTGGTTTTAGTTACTTGTTTGCCTAAAATATTTGACTTCAGAGCTTGTTTTGAACTGTCATTCATTCAGAATATTATCAGTATGGACAATCATAGTGTATGTAGTTCTTCTTTTCTCATATGCATTGTATTAATTAGCTGTGATTATTTGAAAATTATGGTTAGATTTAGTTATCTTTACTTTCTTTTCCAATTTTGAATAGGAATCTTGTAAATGAGCACTGTGTAAGTGGCTTTAAAAGTGAAACTCACTTGAAGAAAGGAAAACAGGGAGTATATAATTAATCTGTTTCTTTTATAGTTTAGCATAGTGATGTGAGATGTAGCCCTCTTTTCCGGGTGCAGCTGAATCCACTGCATCCACTAGTCACTTTCTGTCAAGGTATATCTCCTGTTCTGAACTCTCTTTGTAAATGGAATCCTTTTCACTTCCTTAGCTGCAAACCAGGGAGAATAACATTTACCTGCTATTTCTCATCTTGGAGATGACCGTGGCTTCTGTGAGTTCCTATATAAGCAAAAATCCTTTTTTCTAGTAATAACATAAAATAATTTGTGTTATGTGTTCTTTCCTGTAGTCTTCCTACAGATATCCAAGCAGAATCCATCCCACTGATCCTGGGAGGTGGTGATGTACTTATGGTAAGTATGCGGGATAGCCCTATTCCAAGAAAGCCTATGTCTTGTAATTGTTGTTTGTGCGGTCAATTCCCTTCTTACCAGAAGGGTACATAGTTAGACTAGGTCTCCTATCTATCTTCAATAGAAAGTATATACTTCAGCTAAAAACCTCTTTGAGTTCATGGTGTGTTTCCAGCTGTTCTTGCAGATGGGATTCATTCTTTTTAGGCTTTAGTTTTTGACTACTTGACAGGCACTGTCACATGAATGAGAGCTATCTGATTTCACCTACCCTCCTTTTTGTTGTAAATGCCTGAAATAAATCTGCATGGAACATGACTAATACTGCCTAAATAAATGCTTCAATATCAATAACCTTTAAGATACCAGATTAGTATGCCTTCTCCATCATATATTTTGTAGATCTCTGTGTTCTTCATTCTGTAACCAAACTAACGCTTCCTATAATCTTTTGTAGTGCCTCCAGAAATTTGAAATACATAGGTAGTTTTTCTGGTGGATTCTGGGAGCTTTTGGTTTTTTATTACTTCTTTGAAGTCTATTGTAAAGGTTTTCTGTGTTTGTATTTGCATCTAATTTGTGTGAAGCAATGTCACTATTCTCAAAGATTTTCTGTATTATGCAGAAGTAAACGTAAGCTTAGTTTATTAAAATAGAACTGTAGAACAGTCTGTACAGTGTAAGTTACGACTTTGGTTAAACTTTTAAATTTTTCTTCCTATAGGCTGCTGAAACAGGGAGTGGAAAAACTGGTGTAAGTAAGCAAATTTAAATTAGCAGAAAGTAAAAGTCTTTAAGTGGTGAAAGGTGGTGTGTGTGTTTGTGTGTATGCATATATACAGAGACTGTGTATATGTTTGCATATGTATTTGAGCAGTATTATTAATAGTCTTTACAAACTTATGTGTAGGCATGTTTTAAAGTGTTTTTGGCCCTGGATATTGCACCTGAAAACTAGGTTGACTGTATATCTGAAAATATCTATAAATTGTAGAATGAAAATAGCTTTCCATTTTAGGCTTTTAGCATTCCAGTTATCCAGATTGTTTATGAAACACTGAAGGACCAGATGGAAGGCAAGAAAGGGAAAGCAACTATTAAAACCGGTGGGGCAGGTAAGTTTTTATGTCACAGTCTTCAAGTTTGGAACTCTGTTCATTGATGCTAATTCCATCACCTCCGAAAGTAAAGTTAACCTAACGTGCTAGCCATTAGATAAGTATTTTTTCCCTTAATTTGGAATAATAGAATATCATCACCCCAGATTTTATAAAACAGTGAATATAAGCTTAGTGGTGGAGTCATGGTAAGAACTAGGGTGTGTTTGACTGCACAAACTAGTAGTGCTTAGTAGGTAATGCTTGTTGTCTTCAGCTTAAGGCTGACTGATCCATGTCACACTCCTCGGTGTCCTTCTGAAAGGGATACGAGTTTAGTACCTTGCAAGATGTTAAGTGGTAGGTAGTGTCCAGCTTAAAACAGTTTTTATTTAAAAAAAAAAAAACTTCCAGTTGCAGGGATATATGAGAGATGAGCAGTGACACCACACAATTGGTTTGGGCCTCTTAAGTGAGCTTGAGCAGAAAGCTTTTCCAGGCTCAAACTTATTTTTCTGTGGTTAGGGTAGCACTGTAGTGTCTTTGAATTCTGTCATGCTGAATAAAGATGTTGTATTCCTTTTGGCAGCTAGCTGGACTTGAAAGCTGTATAACAACGTCTTGAGTTGCTGCAGATTTGGACTAGTAAACATTGAAATGAGCAGGAGATTCACAGGGCCAGAACCCACTGGTATAGAATGGATTGTAACCATGATAATATCCTCGTGGTATTTCAGGGTCTGTTATACATCCGTTTAAATAAGCCTGCAACTTGAAAGCTGGTAACCATGTCCAGTTTGTGGTATTTATAGATTGAGATTTATGTATGTGACAGTAGCTGCACAAACGCTCTGAAGATGTTACAGAAGTTCTCATCTTTCAGCTTTGTTATAACTACTGCTGCAGTGGTGACACACAGTCAACTTAGGGGGAAAAAAAATATCCTCTTTCAGAGAATGTATTGTGAATACACTCAGTAATCCTAATTGAAATGGCATCTAGTTTTAACAAAAAAAATTCTTACATTGTGGAACCTGTAGACTTTATTGTAACTTGTTATTTGGCATGTGAAAAATGAAGTCAGAAATTTTATGTGCTACATGTGCATGTATCTTAGCTCTGCAGTAATGACGTTTTAAGTGATACCCTGAGAAATACCTTAATGTAAACTTGGAACAGAAATAGCAAATACATTTCAAATTTATTGCTCTTAATGTAGTTTTGGATATTTTCTAGCTGAATTTGATTGTGATGATGTGGAACTCTGGCTTATTTTATAAATGTCTTCATTGTTTTCAGTTGTATTTTTAAGTAACTTAATCTGTGCTCTACTTAATGGAATAATGTAAACTTTCATAGAATACCTTTGCATTCTGTGCCCCTCCTTCAAGTTGTAGGCCTTTACTTTTACCTCGTATGAATTGCATTAGAACAAAGCTGTCTCCCTACAAAATTAAGACAAACTCTGTAGAGCCAATGTGAACTTCTAATTTGAGTTTTCCAGGCCTGCTTTGTTGGTTTAATACTTTTTTTTTTCTGTTATTGTCTTTCCAACCTAGTGCTCAATAAATGGCAAATGAACCCGTATGACAGAGGATCAGCTTTTGGTGAGTTGTCCTAACGTTGGTTTAAAAGTTCACTTGAAAATGTTCACTTGGTGAAAAAAAAGAATAAACTAGAAGAAAGTATGCATGAAAACTTCTTTTAAAAGCAGTTAAGGAGGCAATTTCTTTAACTAAAACTGTCTTGTAATTTTCAGCAATCGGATCAGACGGTTTGTGTTGTCAAAGCAGAGAGGTAAAAGAATGGCATGGATGCAGAGCAACTAGAGGCGTGACTAAAGGTAGACATAATTTTATGTGCTTTGAAGACTCTTCTAGAAGTTTCAACTGAAGTGCCCGCTTGTCACCCATTGTTAATGTAGATGGTTGCATTTAAAACTTATTATCCCTCTGAGCAAATGTGCATTGCTCAGTTCACTGCTAGGTGAAGACTTTGGAATGACAAATACCTCTGTTTTGCTCTCTTTGTGTTGTAAATCACCTTTTCCCTGATATGAGACTGAGTCAGAGGAGACAGAATCGTAACTAATATTCATTAGAACATGTCTTATTAAGGTGTTATTAATAGGAAATAGCTACTCACACGGTATGTTCAGTTGTTTCCTCACACACTCCACACAGACACATGCATGCACAAATTTCATGGTTATGTGGTTGGAGCAACAGTTGAGAGGTCAACCCCAGCTCGTTACTCAGAAGCAGAGTCATGCTGATACTCCAGTGGTTCTAGGTGGGTGTTCAGAAAGACCCTCAGCCTCATTTCATGAGGTGTGCAGATAGTCCTGCAGTCTGTACATAGCAGCCAGTTGGATATGGTTCAAATTACACAATCAGTTGCTGGTGCTAGTGCATGCTGGTGGTCTTGTACTGATTCAGCAGACCCCTGGTGTTCCGAGTTTATCACTTCCTGTGGAATCAATAGAACCACTGGTCTCTCTATCTCACCACTCCTTTGGAACCTTTCACACACACCTCTCAGCCTGTACTTTTTCTCTCTCTTGCCTGCTGTTCTCTGATAATCCGTTTTTTCGTTACATACATAGATGCCTACAGAACCTTTTCATGCTAACACAAGAGGGGATTTTATGACACTTAGAGCAGGGGTGGAAATGTTAGACTTGCATGGTCTTGGAAGCTGCCAAACTGAACCACCTTAATGAAACTGAAATTTAGGTGTTGTCTTAGATCCTTCATTTCTCTTTTCAAGGCAAATACTACTATGAAGTTTCCTGTCACGACCAAGGCTTGTGCAGAGTTGGTTGGTCAACTATGCAGGCTTCGCTAGATTTGGGTGAGTTTCTTTCAAAAGAAGAATGCTATAGACAGTTTTCATAGTCTTGCAAAGCGCAGGCTCCTTGGGAAGGACATCAGTATCACAGAGTTTAAAACGCTTTGTACAAATATTGTTCTTCCTATAGGAGGAAATCTGCTTAGGTGGCAGCAATGTTTCTTGTCTCTTGTGACTTTTTCCCTGTTATTTCACTGTTTTAATGAAGATGACTGGAGATTAGTAAAATCAATAAATGTACTGGTACAAAAATACTAGTTTAGCATATAGCAAAGCTAGAAGTCTTTAGTTAGCCCCACGTATTGTTTTTTTTGTATGGTAGTGTTAGAGGTTTCAGTTGCCAATAAAAGGAGAAAAAAAACGTAACCTGTCAGCCAAAAGATGACAAGCTGTACTTTGTCTTGTATTCAGGCACTGATAAATTTGGCTTTGGCTTTGGTGGCACTGGTAAGAAGTCTCACAACAAGCAATTTGACAGCTACGGTGAGGTAAGCTTGAATTTCTTATTGGTAGAATCATAGTAGAAACATTATTAACATGGTGGGAACATTATTAATAGTTTTGCATGTTGGTTCTGTGCTGTGGCAATCAACTGTCTTTCATAACAGTGCTAACCTTTAAGGAAAGGTCACTGTGCAAAAATACTGTGCATTCAAGCATTTTTGAGTAAAAGCATATTAACAGATTGAACAAAAGCAGTTATCAGCTTAAGGCTTATGATTGTGACTAGACTGCAAATATAGTGACTCTTATTTAGAAGATAAACCTTTCCTGTGAGTTACAGATTAGAGGTGAACTGATCTCTTGGATTTATTTCTTGACTTAGTCTTAGTCTGAACAATACCAGCCCGTCTGTATACCTCGGTGAATGTCTAAGTGAGGGTGTTGTATCCTGTTTGAGTACAAATAATCATGCAACTCTCTAATATGTCAAAACACATACTTAAATGCCAATAAGATGTAGGTAGTCATGCTCTATTTCTGGCTGTTGAGTTGGGTTTGCCATTAGAACTGTTACCTTAATGTACTTCTGAAAATGTCTACCAGGAACATCTGTGGTGGTTTTTGTGTAGCATACCAGTCAAGAGTTCAGATATTTAAGCATAAGTTATATAAATACGAATAACGCAGCAGAAACTCAAGTCTTTTTGTGGTATTAGTGAACTCTCAATGCCATAAAACTTTTATGACTATTGTATTATAGCTTTGTTTATAGTAGTGATTTCTGAGCTGTTGAATTAGAGATTCATATAGAATATTGTATTGTATTGAATACATTTACAATGAACAAATTTCAAGATATTTAAATGAAGTACTTCACTATACATAACATGCATATAGTACCTCCTGCAAGAGTTAGTCTTTTTATGTAGTGAAAATGCAGGTTTCTGTTACTGTGTTTGGTGCTCTAAACTTAGATTTATATTGTCTAATAAATGCATGATTAATGCACTTTTCCATAATGCAGAATACTTCCAGGTAAATGACGTAAATTTATCATTGTCAAAGTGTTTGGTTTTAAAGTAAATTTTAATGTAGTAATAAATGTTTAAATATCTAAGATAAATTGGGCAGTTTACTGAAGAGTTGTAATCAAAAATATGCATGCAATTTACAGTGGTATTGGAATAAATTGAACTTGCTTCTCTCCAAAATTAACACTGAGTAGAGAGAAGTGGGAAGACTGTAAAAGTCAATGGAATGTAAGCACTAAGTTTTTGTAATAGACTGAACACTAAAATCTCTTAGGTTGATAAACTTTTTGTTACAGGAATTCACTATGCATGATACAATTGGGTGTTATCTAGACTTAGATAAAGGACAAATAAAATTTTCCAAAAATGGTAAGTTTTATTCACTTTTTCTTTGGAATTTTGTTGGGGTGCTTGTACTGGGGGTTGGGCAGGGAGAGGAATGCTCACACATGCAGAGTCTGACTGAACAAACCCTGCTTTCAGGGAAGGACCTTGGCCTTGCATTTGAAATTCCACCACACATAAGGAACCAAGCACTTTTTGCAGCTTGTGTACTGAAGGTAAGTTAGGAATATCACAGATGTGTAAGATTATGAAAATTGTTCTAGTTTTGGTAGCTAACTACTTATACATAAAACTTGCATAGCCACCTAAAATTACTGTAGTTGTGCTTGTACACTCCTTGTTTCCTTTGGTCTACTAGTATTTCACTACTGTGAGTGGTCAAAGTGTGTTAGCTTTGACAAGTACTGTTCAAGTTAAGTATTGAATGTTTAAATTCAAATATAAATACTCAAACTTGGATATAGGAGTAGAATAGCATGGCTAACTAATTCCTAATACCAGTGCTATCTTGCCTGTATTAAACTTCTATACAGTATGATTCAACAGATATAAGCAAATAGCTTGAAAGTGCTGAAATTCTTGTTTTGTGTATTCTCAACTGTAACATGACAGTAGTGTAGTATTATGTCTTTCTGGAATTAGTCTCTCTGGGATGATCTCTTATGGAGTCAAGGTTTTAGCAAAACATTTTGGGGATCAGAGAAACACACAAGTAAAAAAAAAAAGTGGGTTTGTTTTGTGGTTTTGGGGTTGTTTTTTTTTTTGTTTAAATTGTGGTTTGTCACTGAAAATGAATGGAACATAAAAGTTCAAAAAAGTTTTCCATGTATTTGCGAATGTGGGAATACTTTGTAGAGGAAAAGAGTGTTAAGAGCTAGAACCACGCACAAAATGTCTGGCAAGCTTTAGGTGACTTGAGGAAGGGGAATGTGTAAGATGAGAGAAAACACCACCTTCTCCTTGTCTATCTGGTTTCTCGTGAGGAAATTAGTTACAGAATTGTTTCTCATTTTATGGGATCTCTTGAACCTGTCTGTATGACACAACTTTGTTGAAATCTAGAATGCTGAATTGAAATTCAATTTTGGTGAAGAAGACTTCAAGTTTCCACCAAAAGATGGCTATATTGGTCTTTGCAAGGCTCCTGATGGTAGTGTTGTAAAATCACAACACTCAGGTAGGTTGGATTTTTAAACTTCTCTCAGTTCTGTATTCAGATTGTGTTACAAAGCATATTTTGATCACTTTAATTGCTTCACGACTGCTGTATTTACAGTCTCACAGTGATCTTACTGGTAGCAATATTAGTGCTTCTTTAAAGTATTTGAAAATTTCTTCATCTTAAACCACAAATAGTCTAATATTTTGAATTTAGAAATGCATCAAATAAAAAGAAGTTTAGCTAAGTTACTCAACAGCGTCATCTTAAAAATAAGTGTGTGTGTGTGTTTATGGTCTGTGATAAAATTAATTATGCTGCATGGCCAGTATACCCCTTATCATGGTAAGATTCACTTGTAATCTCTGACTGTTCATCTGAAGCTATTCATAATTAAGCGAGCAGTAACATCACCCTTTAATGGAGCATGTAGAATTGTGAGGTTTTAGATTATTAATAGAAAACCCAAGTTTGTTTCCAGTAAAAAATTCCAGGATAGGAATGTAGTTTGTGTTAATGGCATTTTTTTTTTCACTTAGGAAATGCACAAGTGGTTCAAACACAGAATCTTCCAAATGCTCCAAAAGCATTGATTGTAGAACCCTCAAGAGAGCTGGCAGAACAAACGTTGAACAACGTGAAGCAGTTCAAAAAATATGTCGATAATCCCAAATTAAGGTAACAGTGCATCTGTTCTAATTGTATTTATGGTAATGTCCATGGATGTGACTTTGCAGGGGGACAGGAGGTGTTCCACTTGTAGCTAAGTGGACCTTAATCTGCAGTGCTACTGATAATAGCCTCAGCAATATCTGCTACCAACCAATCTTCTCACTTCTCAGCTACGTTCAGACCAGTTAGGGTTTTTTTGATATGTTTTATCTGTGGACTACTTCTCTCTGGTATCGCAAATCTATTTCGTTGGGATTTTTTTCCTTCGGATTATCAAAGGTGTATGATACTTAATGTCTTTAATCAAGAAAAGCACATCTGCTTACTGCCCTTGTTTTCTGAGCATCTTCCTGTGCCCCTCACCTCTCCCTGCCCTAATTTTGTTTGGTTTTAATCTCCAACAAATAGATATATACAAGGTCTGCCTTGTTTACATTAGTGTGCTCACAGGATGAAAGTTGCAGTAATTAGCATGGGGATGCGATTCTGAAAAATGAATCATCTACAAGCTGCTTTGGTCTGAAGTTGTTTCTATTGACTATGCTTCATATTCTAAACTCCATATTCTAAACTGTGGTCAACTTGCAAGTGTAGTTGTAGGGGAGTGGCAATACGAAGAGGCAAGCTATGATGTAAGACTCATTCAATCTGCAGTTACTTGCATTTGTAGCTTTCAAGAACGAGGGAACTTATTAAGCTAACTTACATTTGGGATCTTTCAGGAACATTCTTTAAGATGAAAGGAGTTAAGGTGTTAATGTGTTTAATACAACAGGGATAAAGTAATCAAATTCAAATACAATTCAGTAACAAAACTTTCACTTCTGGAATTAAAATGCAATACACTATATATGAAGGGACAAATTTCAAAATTATTTTTTTTCCTATTCTTTTGATCTTAAAATTACTGTTCAGAGCTATTAATTGTCAGCTAGTAATAAAAGAATCAGTCTTGAGCCAGGTGTTTAATACATCTTCTGAATACAATAAAAATGAGCAAATGTCAAAATATATTGATGTAATTTTAGGGAACTGTTGATTATTGGAGGAGTTGCTGCAAGAGATCAACTCTCTGTACTGGAACAAGGAGTAAGTTGTGTTTTTGTTCATATGATCTAATAGTTTAGGTTCTGAATAACTCACGATGTTGCTAGAGAATAGTAATGGCGCTCTCGTAACTCCTGTAAACCTGATAAAAAGTAATTGTGCAGTTGATAATAAGCTTATGTTACACTGGTCTAGCATTTGTTCTTCCATGGCAATTGTCAGTACAAATACTTATAGTACTTGGTCAAATTCTGTTGAAGCCTGCGTACTTCTGAAAATCTTAAAATAAAGGTATAAGTTTTGCCATTTGTCCCTAACTAACAAGATGGAGATGGTTTTCCTATTAACTTTTTCGTCAAGTTCGTGTGAATAAAACTGGTCTATAATTATCAGGGTCAACCTACACCACAAACCAGTTCTACACAGAAGGAAAAGGTCTAGCTTCAGCAGCATGGGATGTGCAATCAGTTCAGTCATGCTGTAGGGATAACATAGTAATTTTTTATTTCTTTTTTAAGACTCACTTTTGGAAGCGAGACCACATCTCTGATAAGTTATGTATTTCATAGGTGGATATTGTCGTTGGAACTCCTGGAAGACTGGATGACCTGGTCTCAACAGGAAAGCTTAATTTATCTCAAGTTAGATTCCTGGTTCTGGATGAAGCTGTAAGTAGAGAACTAAGTGATACTTAAGTTCTGTTCTTAAATGAAATATAGCATATCCTAAAAGAGTCAGTGAAACGTCATTGTTCTACATAATTTGTTACTTGAGTGGAACAGCAGTTAGCTACCTATAGGCTATTTCAGGTCAATCTTCTTATTTCTAACCATAGTAACCTAAGCATTTTTTCTTCCCCTTGTAGCCTCTCTGGTAAAGCTGTTTGAAGTTTTTCCGATAGACAAATATATTTCAGACTGTATTCGCAAGATTAGTGAAATGTGTCCCTGTACAGGGAACTTGAAAGGACAAAGATGAGATAAGCATTTTTGATTACCCAGCAGGTCTCGAAGCCAATGAATGTTGTAGTCAATATGCTGTGAAATTAATGCCCCTCTCTCTCTGATCTGTTACGGTACAACTGAATATTCACGAAGATGGAGTGCCTTGGGGTATTAGCTAGGAGAGTCTGCTGAGACAGATGTTCAATTTCTTGTGAAGCACAGCAGCTGTACTTGTAAATACTCCAAATTTTTCCTTTTTTTTCCTCTTTAGTAATAACATCCCAGCCAGACATTGACCTGTTCAACTAATTAATAGAGAGAACCTCTGAGAGTACAAGCATATTGCTTGTTTAACTTAAGAATTGCAGCTTGCTTTCTTTTATTTTATTCCTGTGTAGGATGGCCTTCTCCTCCAAGGTTATTCAGATTTCATAAACAGGATCCACAGTCAAATTCCTCAGATAACATCAGATGGAAAGAGACTTCAGGTATAAAGTTTGTTCCTGATTTTGTGGGCTTGAGGGGTTTTATCGTGTGTGTGTGCATTTGGTTTGGTTTCTGTTGGTTGGGCTTTGGGGGTGTTTTGTGTGGTACGCACTGCTTTCACTTGTTGACTATTGATTATTTCAGGTAGAGTTTATTATACCTGTTGCTCAAAAGTAACACTTGTCCATTGGGTTCAGTAATGGCCTGTGAATATGTATTTTTACAATCCTAGATCTTGAAGCCCAGTGTTCAGCAGTAATTGGGTTACTTAGATATAAAAGTATCTGAAAAATGAGTGACTACATACATTGTGATTTCTAATGCTCTAACAATCTTGATTCAGCAGCTCTCAGTAATTCTGCTTTCTTCCTGTTAAGTGGTGGGGGTTTTGTAAGAGAATAGTGAAGTAACTTATTTTGTATCTTGACTCTTTGTCAGCTGGGTAGTTCCTGTGATGAGGAAAGCCAGTCAGGGACTTGTTCTGTTGTGCTACGTTATGCTATCCAGCTACATAATATTCTTCCAGTTCTACTCTGACCTTTTTTGCTGGGAAGAGTCTGATCTTCAGTGGTATCCAGATGGTATTTTTATTTCTCAGGTGATTGTGTGCTCTGCAACACTACATTCTTTTGATGTGAAAAAACTATCTGAAAAGATCATGCATTTTCCCACCTGGGTTGATTTGAAAGGAGAAGATTCTGTCCCTGAAACTGTACACCATGTAGTTGTGCCAGTAAATCCAAAAGCTGACAAACTCTGGGAAAGACTCGGCAAGAATCATATCAGAGTAAGTGGTCTAAAGTGAAAATTAAGATTATTTTCCCATGTTTGCTTATTTAGCCTTCAGAATTTAGCCTTCAGCCTAATGTTGTAGGATCTTTGCTAGCTATTGAAACACCTTAGTGTATCTGAGATAGTTTGTTCCATGGTAGTCAGCATCGTGATATTGGTGATGCTGTAATACTGTTTCTGAACAGCTCAGTCTTATAAACGTGATTGAGGAAGATCTTGATAGAGTAACATTCTGACTTGTACTAGAGAACAATGGCATTGCATTGTTTTTTCACTCATTTCACAGCTAATGGTCTGTAGCCTAACTTTAGTTAGTACCTGTCTTTCCTGATTGATCAGGAGGAAATAAACCTTCAAGATAGATCGTTTTGTAAAATAGTTTTGTCTCTGTGTGAGAAGAGCAATTTTTAGAGGAATGGATTTCATCTCAGACTAGATTTGAGACTGTAGTTTAAATTACTTTTAAAGTTTAATTTCTTGCTAATTTTAAGTTAAGGGAGTTAAGTATTTCCTCTGTGAAGTATGGACTAATGACTTGGGGGGTTTATTTGTTTGTTTTTTTCCTAGACTGATGAAGTACATGCAAAAGACAATACGCGACCTGGTGCTAACACTCCAGGTAATCAGCAACACTAGTTAAGTAATAGCTTGTGAAATTATAATCCTTTGTAAGTGTTCTGAAGTAAAGCTGCATTATAGTAGGTAACAGCCTTGAGTCAAGTTCCTCCAAATTTTTATTTCTACATTTTTGTAATTGCGAAGAGAAATGTGTTTCTTTAATTAGGGGGGAGAGAAAGAGACTTGAATATGTATCTTGCAGGTATGTAAACAGCAAGTGTTTGTGTGTATAAGTAACCTGAAACTCCTGAGTTTTGGTCTTTCTGTGTTATATTACCTTGGAGCAGGTGTGCGTGAGGGGGAGAAGAAAAAACTGAAGGTCTAGCTCACTTGCTCTGCTAATAAAAGTTTTTCTCCAGCCTTTCAGTAGACAGTTAACTCTAAATGTATGCTGTTCAAATGCTTTTCATGTTTTTAAACAATTTGAGTGAAATAACTTCTGTACTTTTACTTAGAAATGTGGTCTGAAGCTATTAAAATTCTAAAAGGAGAATACACTGTTCGGGCAATCAAAGAACACAAGATGGACCAAGCCATTATTTTCTGCAGGACTAAAATTGATTGTGATAATATGGAGCAGTACTTCATCCAACAGGGCGGAGGTAATATTTTTCACAAAAACCTTATTCTGCTCACTTTCCTGTTTATTTCAAAGCTGAAACTGTATGATAGAGGTCACTGATATTTGGACCCTCCACAAATAAAACTGTGCTTAAGTTTTTTGACATACTCACTGGGATAAAAGGTCGAGGTTTGGTAGCAGGGAGCTGCAGGCGTGCCCTTTGTGGGAGGAGGCAATGGACTGCCCTGTACCTGTTCCAAACAGCTTGGAAATGGCTGGAAACAACCCATCGTGCACCAAAATTTGAACCAATGAGAAGAGCGTATGGTGCCTCAACTGAAATGTACTTAAAAGGGGCAGGAGACATAAGAAGAAACGTGTGTGTGAAAGTACACACATAAGGAGATGTGAGAGAAAACATGGAGGACACTGAATGGGAATGCGTGAGGAGAAAGGTGAAGACACACCTTCAGAGTAACAAAGGAAGTTTAAAGTAGGAGGGAGTGAGGCAACATGACTACACAGACCTCCTGTGGGGAGCAGGGAAGAGAGGTGTTTGTTGAATTTTGTCTTGTTTTTCCCCAATGTCTGTATCAGTAATTAGAAATTTATGCTAACTGGTAATAAGTGAAATTCCCCTGAGACTTTTGCCCACAAAATGTACTTTCTTGCAGTTCTGCCTGGTGATAGGTCATAACTTACATATGATGTTATTAACGCATAGCAACTCTTTCAGGTCCTGATAGGAAGGGACATCAGTTCTCATGTGTCTGTCTGCATGGTGACAGAAAACCTCAAGAAAGAAAGCAAAACCTGGAAAGATTTAAGGTGATGCAGCAGATTCTTGAAGGCTTTTCCTTCTCTTCCCAATGTCTGAAATCATATGTTAATTTGTGTTGCTGGTTCTCCATTTAAATTAAATTGTGTTCAATTGCTCTATGACCCACTTCCTAAAATTCTGTGAGGCCCAGTTTCCATAGGTGGAAATCTCTACTGTCAGTCAATATGACCTTTGAGTTTTTATTGGGAGGATAGGTGGGCATGCCTTTAAATAAAACCTAAATTTAAGCTCTGTAACAGATTACGTTGTTTTTTAAAGTCTTTGGGTCTTGAATATTGAAAAAAGTTATTTATATATTGGACAGTTTGGTTTTAAGCCATTCATTGATTTATACTTGCCTTAGCCTGTTGGGGAAAAAATAAGTATGTAAATTGAACAAGCTATTCATGTTCAAAAAGAACTACTGCACTGTGGAAGAGCTTTACTTGAAGTGTTTTCAAAATGTACAGACACTTCAAGGAGAAGTAAGTGGGAAAGACTACTGTTTCATTGCCTGGGATTTAGTTTGGTTTACTTAGTACAACACTTCTTTACAACTATGTTTTCAGAGAGGAGATGTTCGTTTCTTGATCTGCACGGATGTTGCTGCTAGAGGAATCGATATCCATGGCGTTCCGTATGGTAAGACATAACTTTTAAACTAAGCTATTGAATTGCATACGTCTAAAATATATTTGCAGTTAAACCAGGTATATGACGTACAGTTTCATTTTTAAAAGTTGTAGATGTTAAAGGCTTGAACTAGGCAACTTGTAATTTGATTGTTCACCATACATTCTGAAATTCCTGATGATAATCTGCATTGTCAAAAAAGTAATCACGAGAAAGTTTTATAGTGGAAGCCTTAAGTGTAGGTATTGTGGGTAATGACATCTGTAACGGCTGTAATAGGACATAAAGTATGTGTATGGGCTAAGAATGGGGATTGCAGCAATCGAAGTACTTATTTTAAGTGTCTGGTCTGTGACCTTTGCTCGTATCTCTTTAAAAAAAAAATAATCTTGTATTCTCTTGTGGATTGTGTGTATCTTACGCAGTTATCAACGTCACACTCCCTGATGAAAAACAGAATTATGTTCATCGAATTGGGAGAGTAGGCAGAGCTGAGAGGTATTTATATATTCAGAGTAGTCACCATGTTTTCTTGATAAGTTTTTTTTTCTGTTGTTTCATAAGTTGGCAACACTTACTGAAATACATTTTTTCTTTCTCCCTTCTCCCCTAATACTTCAGGATGGGTTTGGCAATCTCCCTTGTGGCAAAAGAGAAAGAAAAGGTAATTATGCTCCAAGGCAAAATTGAACAGACGTTACTTACTGAAGTTCTGTCCGCAACTGATGTCTCACTTCAATATCCTGCATTGGAAAACTGCTTGTTTGTTCTTGCCTAATTGAAGGGGAGTTTAAATAGATCTCTGAATTCTTTTTTCATGCTATAAGTAATCAAAATGAATGTACTAAACTATTTCACAGAGTTTAGAAGTTGTTTTCCTTTATTTCTAGGTTTGGTATCATGTATGCAGTAGTCGTGGAAAAGGGTGTTATAATACTAGACTGAAGGAAGAAGGAGGTTGTACTATATGGTACAATGAGATGCAGGTAAATATTCTGCTTAACTGGAATGTTCTAATAGCTCTAAAAGGCTGTGAGATATAGTTCTTGTTTTAGCTGTGTAGTTGAAGTACAAAGCTAGTTTTGGGGTGTTTATAACCTTTGATTCCTTTTGAAGAAGAAATTTGAAAACTTTGCAAGTTCTACTTTCTAGAAGGTATTCTTTAGTTATAAAAGCTTATTTTAATATTCCCAGCCAATTCTGTTGGAGTCTTATTTTCAGCTTCTCTACAGTCTTCCTAACCAAATGCTGTGAAGAGTTACAATATGTTAGTTACACGTTTTTGTTTAGATGGCTTGTTGCAAAACTGGAAGTAACTTAAAACTGTTGTTCCTCTAACCTGGAAAGAGTGTGTCACTTCAGTACATTTTTATTGGGATTTGTATACCAAGTATGAATGCTTGTTAAATTCACAGTGGTTCCCTTCTTTCTACATTAAAGGAGGGTGAATGATATATCATCTGTGCTAAAATAAGTTTGAACTGTGAGCTTTTATTATAAAGTAGCCTCACTCACGTAAGTAGGTTAGTATGTAAAGTCAAGGTTTCTAGGTAGGGTAAAAACATACTGAGATTGGAAATGAACTTGTGTAGTGCGTTTGAGTAAAAAACGTGTTAGTCTTTGGCATCTGTGACCAAACTGTTTTTCTGTGTGCAGTTCCTGTTGAAACTACTTGAATGCGACTATTCAGAACACTAGTCTGGCTGAAGTCTTGGACCATAAGACTACTTTAAGACATTTTATTTTATTTTTTTTCTTTAGTTACTGGGGGAGATTGAAGAACACTTAAACTGCACTATTGCCCAAGTTGAACCAGACATAAAAGTACCAGTAGATGATTTTGACGGGAAAGTTACATACGGGCAGAAAAGAGCTCTGGGTGGTAAGTAATGAACTACTCTTGAGTTACCGTGCTATGCAGTGCTCAGTTTCTTCGTTATCTGCTGTGTAACTACAGAATAGATAGATTTAAAAAAACCCTGCTAGTTCTTTGCTGCCTTCTGGAATTTGTTACACACAGTCTATAGGTTGCAAGTGACTGAAGTGTGTGTATGCCTGTATTTTGTTTTGTTTGTGCTTTTTTTTAACGAGTTAACAAATTTACTTCACCCTTCTGAATGACTGTGGTTGAGCATTATTAGTTCTGCTGAAAAAATGTTTTTGAACGCATCATTTAGATTGGGTCTCTCTTGGCAGGTGGGCTGTATAAAGGCCATGTGGATATTCTGGCACCTACAGTACAAGAGTTGGCTGCCCTTGAAAAGGAGGCTCAGACATCTTTCTTGCATCTTGGCTATCTTCCTAACCAGCTGTTCAGAACATTCTGATTGTGCCACACTTGAGACAAGGCTTGAGTTAATAAATGCTCTACCCTGCAAATACAAAAATCCCATACTGTCTCTGAGTGGAAGTAGTTATAAAAGGATTAAAGTTAAATATACTTCTTGCATGATGAACAGCGTGTTCAGCGTTGTTAACTCTGTATTAGCTGTTGTCTTGATAAAATAAAACTAGGCAAAGACGAAATAGTTTCTTTTGCTCTTCTTTTGGCTTCCTTTGAGGATTAATTTGTGGAATAATTCTTTGCATAGCTTTTTGATTTATTGAAAATACAAGTATAGTTAAGCAAATCTGGAAGAAGAAGAGTTTAATTCTTTTCTTTGGAGAATGTGTTGAAATTATTTAATTAGCTGTGTGCTGTAATTCTTAATGCTGCTCTTTTTAAAGATGCATCCATATTCCAACAGCTGTTTATATTTAAGATAATGAAGAAGAAAAAACTTCCTGAAGTATTTATTTGAAGCTCTTGGTTATCCTAAAACCCTAAATCTAGGCTGATAACTGCATTTTCATTCTGTAATACTAGACTTCTCAAAGTAATATTTCTTAAATTCCTACAGTTGATCTTGTACAAAGAATTCTACAATACTCTGATTTCATAGGAAAATAACACGCTATTATCAAAGCAGTTTGTAAATCTTCAGTAAAATCTATTTCATGCAGCAATATAGGTTGAAGTACTTAATGCCTGTAGTGCTGCTTTCAGGCAGGTTGCATTTGTTCAAATGAAGTTACTGTAGTCTGCTTTGGATTTTTTGGGGGGTTCCTTTTTTCTCTAGTGACTCCTGTGAAGGTAATTCAGGAATTTCAATGACTTTGCCTGCAAATTGTCACCTAAAATATCGAAGGTCATTGGGAATGCCTGACAACCCAGAATGGAAGTAAATTTTGCCCTCCTCATGAGGACTTCTAGTCACAAAATATTCAGTCCACTTGCAGAAAATAGTGAGAACCAGATTAAACTCATTGAGTAAAGATTTTTTTTTTTTTTTTTTNCCTACCTAACATAATAAAATACATACATTTCTCATTAAGGTAAACAAATTTCAGTATTAGTTTTACTGTGACTATGTAGTGTTATCTGATCCTAAACTGGTAATCATGGACTCCTTCCATTAGTACCTTTTCTACACCTTAAAACTGTGGGGATGGGGGATGAGATGCTTATATATTTAATTTTAAATCAGAGATAATTTTTAAATCGGGGGGAATGGTGGGTACATGGAGTCAATATCTTACCAGTATTGATCTTAGTCTTAAGGAGTATCATTTGGAATAAACCTACACGCTCAAAGTGCTGATATCTTTCAACATTAGCTATTGGGTATCCAGACTTCAGTACACGATTTCAAATTGTGACTACTTAGCATGGCTTTTTTCAGTCCTAAAAATGAAAGTTGCTTTAGGCGTATAACCTTAGGCATGCCAGATTTTCTATTTCCTTGGCGTAGGATCTGAAATTACTTAAATGGCCTGCTGTATACTGTTTTCAGGAGGGTTTTGCTGATGTGCCTTCAAAGGCTGCAGCATGAGGGGAGGTACAGGGGGGAAAGAGTTTTGGGTTGAGAAGCTTTAAAGGTTGACAGATGTTGAGAACTTAACTGTGTCTTGTGCTAAACAACAGAAAATCCTTGCTGCCCTAATGAGTAATGTCTAGGGAAAAGTATTTAGATAAGATGGCACATAAACTACTTGCGGTTGTTTTGAGGGATCTGGCCTGTTTGGTTTTTTTATATTACTTCCAGTTACTGCTGTCTTAAAACACTAAAAAGATGACCTTTCTGGAAAATATAAAATTCCCTCAGAAAGCAAGTAAGGTAACTTAAAAAAAAAGTTAAACTAGAAAACTAAATGGAATTATACCAAATTAAGTTCAGACAGTTGTCCCAGGCATAAAGTCCTTGGATGCGTGTTGTCTTTTATTATTTTTATTTCAGAATGCACGTCTTTACACCTAGTAACAGGAAGTGATAAACCATATGTAGCTAGGTAGACACTATTCTAATTAAAAGCTGTAACTACCTTTCTTGAACCGAGCGCTGACTTGCTTTCACATCCACAGTCAAGATATGAAGATGTCTTCAATTGCAAGTTAAAGTTAACAAATGTATAAGAACAGAATTTCTTAGGATCAGGTGATGTTGCACATCAGGTCATCAGGAATATTCCAAGGGATAAAAAAAAAATTCTCGTTGAAATTAAGTACCTAATTGTGTGTCTTTATACGTACATGTATATACACATGTAGGCTGCTCTGCATATGTATACTGCAAGTATACGGGGAGGGGGTGGAGTGGGGGAATGTTCCAAATGTGCTTTTTGCTGCTTTCGTTGGCTGACTGACCACTGACTGCCTCTTGGTGGTGCTGATGTCTCGTGTAGGGCAAGAGAGGCTGTTAGTGTACCAGCCTACTGCTTCCAGTTGGGTCAATTAAATTCTCCCTGTTCTTTTTTTTGCCTTAGAAACAAACAAACCCCTAAACGGGGGGAAAAAAAAAAAAAAGAAAAAAAAAACCCAAACCCCAGCTTAAAGCTGTTGGGTTTGTGGAGCACAAACTCACAATGAAGGGCCCTTGCTTCACTGGCTGATTTCTTGTTGCAGCTTGAAGAAACACGCAGTTTAAGCTGTTAGGATGGTTAATCCACTAACTTCTGATTTAAATGGCTTGTTCCTTGTCTGGATACAACGCTAATTCTTGCTACTGTACATGTCAAAACTATGTTTATTTTTCTTCTCAGTGTTGATTCCTAGGGCTTCCATAAGTGCCCCAGGGAGTGTTTGTTGCCATTTACTGCCTTTAGAACTCTGTAAGCGAATCCCACGTAGGCATGCTTGCTGTACTTCAGCGTTTCTGACCAAAAGGGGAAAATATGGGAACGTCAAGATTAGCCTAAGTAAAATGAGCAAAGTAAAAATACTAGTTTTAAGCTTCTCTTTTTTTTTTTTCTCCTGTTTATATTTTAATAACAGCTGTAAAGTTGGGGTAGGGAGAAGTTTTTGTTTGGCTTTTTGAGCATATCACTTGATTATTGGAGCACCCTTGTTCAATAGCTTTGTATTTTCAACTAACTTGCTTTACTACGATGTCTCGAGAGAATTCACATTCTTATTGGATGATTAACTATTCATTTGAGTATTTATAACTACTGGTCGTAATCTTTCTTTGTTTTCCTTTACACTCCTATAAAGGTTCCTTTTATGGAAGGGAAAAGGATACAGATGGTGTTTGCCACTCAGCGTCCAAACTGCTGCGCTGGGGCCCCCTTTTAGTGTACTCCAAAGGCAGGAGTTCACTGGTCTCCTACGCTTTAAGTATGGTTCTGTTTTGCTACTGTGAAAGCAGGCAAAATTGCTGCTGGCAATACAAACTTATGCTCCGGTCTTCTCATGTTTATGGAATCACACATACAAATAAACGTGCCTGGTCTGTTTGAAGAGGTAATTGGCCTGTGGTCACTTCCATATGGCAATATCCGTATAATGCAATAAGCTGGGCTCCTACTTAAGCCAGTTTGGAAAATAACTGCATCTCAGCTAGATAAATGTGAGGGGGAAATGGGGTGGCGAGTTCAAAGGGTGAACTCTTTACTGAGGAGCGTGTACCCTTCTGCTTTGTGCTTCTGTTTATAGGTAGGGGAAAGTGTAAAAACTAGGGATGCGTAAAGAAACCCTTATAGCTGCAGTTACACCAACACTGGCCAGTAGACAAGATGAAGGTACGCGAGGGGGGAGGGAGAGGAAAACCTGTGGCCTGCATAAGGAATCCTCTTGGTAATAATACTTCTTTGACAAGTTGCTTGGAAGCAAAGTTGCTACTTTGTAGAGTTGCTACTAGTTGCAGATCCGAACCCATCCTGTGAATGATGAGCGAGCTTTTAATCACTTCTTATTAAGATGTTTTCAAAACACACTTTGCAACTTGCCGTGCTTTTTGTCTATAGTTCCTGGTTTCTTACAAATGTGGCCAGATCCACAGACGGAGAAACTGAGGTAAAGCGATGCAGTAATTTGCTGAATGTCAGCCAAGACTGGAAAGAACTTTACTAATTTCTTCGCAGCAATGGTATATTAAAGGCCGTTTCATGATACTCGGCACGTGAACGAAACGGTCTTTCATAAAGAGCTGTTAATATCGGAGAACATAAAAGGTACATTGATGAAGCATATCCTATGTCTGCTGAGCACCGCTGCTTGCTGGAGCGCCTGAGGCCTGTCGCAGAATGTTTCCCTTGTCCTGAAGGGATTTCCTTGATCTAATATTTGGCAGAAAAATTAAAAGGACAAAGAGCTAACTGATATATGGAGAGCAGATTGCTGGAAATCAGTTGATTGTAGTCAACACTGAGTTAATACTGTTGTAGATGACAGGATACGCTGCCACTCCAGGAAGACGCAGGTCTCCCTCCTGGAGGTGCGATGTTGTACCTGCTGGTGCTGTACAGAAAATTCAGGTAGCCTGAAGCATCGAAACCGCATCAAGAGCTTATCTTTAGACAACTTGAACCATCCTACATATGCAAGTTGAATCTAAGAATTCTAACGTGTGTGGAAATGTCACATTACTCATATTTCATAAATGGTGTTGCCACTGCAGTCTCATTTTGTTTGCTGTCTGCGGGCTCAGTAAAAGCACTGGAGCATTGCAGAATTGTCCAGTGGTGACTTTCTTCCCTTTGCTGATTGTTGCAATACACAAAAATCAAAATGGGTGATTTGGACCATATCGATTAAAACCATCCTTCTGCAGATCTGTTTTTGAGAACCAGCACCCTTTTAACCAGAGCTGTGATTGTGTTAGAATTAGTTCAATTTATTATATGAGTTATGAAGACTAACATGAAGGATAACAAAAAGCAAATAAAAATTATATCCAAATAGTCACAAATGCCAACAGAAGCAATCATCTGGCATATTATCAGCATTGTGTATGGTATCTGTTATGTAGGTTTTAGTGTATGGTATCTGTTATGTAGGTTTTAAGCGATGTGTTTTATTGTAATCATTTTTGTGAGGTTTGGGTTGTGAAATTTAGATTTTCTGAACATTTTTAAATTACATGCTTCAAAATAGGAAGCAGAGAATTTGTAAGCATTCAGTAGTAGTATACAGTTATACTTTGAGTCCCATATCAAATACAACAAGGGGGGGGGATTTTGTTGAATGTTAACCTTTTTTTAAAAAAGAAAAATACACCCACACTTCAATTGCTCTTCATTCCCGTATAATGAGAGTTTAAACAGCGTTTGGTTGAAATAATTAAAAAAAAGTTTTACAAAAAGAATGTCTATTCAACTGGAGGCACTGATCTTTGGTGGCATTTCCAATGTCCTAAACCAATAAGAAGCTAATTTAAATTTAGTAAAAAACATTGTAAAATTAATGTAAGTCCACTGAAGTTTTCTCTCAGTAGCCCAAACTCTGGTTGCCATTGTTGTCAGGTGGTGCTTTTACACTCGTGTCTTCATTTAGTTGAGGTTTCTAAAACACAGTAATTCTTACGGTATGGTAAATACACCGAACTTTTCTGTTTTCTTACTAAGCTTTAACTTTTCTGGTATGTATGTACAAACAACTCTTCCTGATGGCTTTAAAATAGTCTTTAGAGGTAAAGACAGACAAAGTTTTGTTTTTAATCTTGCCCTGTTAAAGGAGTCTTTTCTTTTTTTTTTTTTCAATACAATGCTATGGTATCAGAGGCTTCCTCCATGTATTTTATTTACCTCATTTAATCATGAAGGTAACTTATGTAAACGCTACGCTCCAGGATGTGGTCTCCTTAATAAAGCAGGCAACCCCTGGGAAACTATCCAAATAAACACCGCACAGGCTACTGAAACAATCAGAAATATGGGCTTGTATATGAAATATTTTCATCAAACCTATATAATACCCCCTTAAAAGTAATCTTTTTCTGAGAAGGCGTCCAATAAAGTGACCTTTCTACTTGTCAGACCATGTGTGTATCCAGTTGCCTCTCCTGATGAAAAGTGAGTTAACTTTTACTCCTGTATCAACAGAATTGTTTGTGCGGTGGCTTTCAGTTTATAGCTCTTGAAAATCAACCAGGGTCTGGGAGGGAGATGTGTCAGGGTAAGACAGGGAAGAAATGTAAACTCCCTAAAATTTAAGAAGGAACGCAAATCAAATCCTGACTGAAACCTAAATTGCCAGTTTGAAAATAATCTTCTCAATAAAGTGTTTCCATAAGTGACATGATTTGGGATAATTAAGTTTGTGATGCACAAATAAGCTGTGGTTTTAAGGTTATGAGCTTCAGAGATCAATGGCTTACAATCTTAAATATATGTGATAATCTTGGCTATGCAAATTGATATGCAACAAAAATAAATTATCTTTACTGTCTTGCATACTGCTATTGTCTAGAGCAAATTAAAATAATGTGGTTTGATACGCCATGATGAAAAATCCTCTCACTGAAGCATCTGTATCTCAGCAAGACGTCAGTTTCTGCAGCTTATTTAGAAATCCCAACCTCAGCTGTGTTCTGGTTCAGATTAGGTTTGTACTGAACAAAACAGTGTGTAACAAAAGCAAGCAGGAAGCAATTCCACCCCCCAAATGAGGCCATTCCAGTTTTTGTAAGTGTTTAGTAAGAAGCTTAACAAATTCCCAACTCAGGTAGAACTTGTAGGATGTTATTCTCTCTCCTTTAATATAGTGACACTGTGTTGTGCAAAGCATTACATCCAGAAGCCACCTTTTCTCAGGCAGTATTTACCAAACTCAAGTCTCTAACTCATTTATTTGAAGAAGAAATCCCCAACTCCGCTAGCCTATTTCCTGCATTAAACTAATTAACCTTCACAGAGAAATTAGGTCTTGCAGAGGTGGTTGTGTTTCCTAAGAGAGCAGCCGCAGCAGTCCCCACAAGTGTTTGATGTGGAGAAAGAAAGTTTTTAAGAAGATGAGTTAATATCCAAAAGCGCTGCTGCGATGAGAAACAATTTCCAGTATTACATGTGCTCCTTGCTTATCTTTGCTATATAGCAAGATATTTTTTATTATATCAGCAGCAAGCACTCATGTTATGTTTGCCAAACAGGCTTTAAAATGTTCTCTTCTGAGTTTTATAAGTTTTTATGGGAAAAGGTGTTCTATACCAGGCATCCCCTGGTATCAGTACAGGCTGGGGGATGAAGGGGTTGAGAGTAGCCCTGCTGAGAAGGAATTGGGGGGTTTCGGTTGATGAGAAGCTCAACACGACCCAACAATGTGCGATTGCAGCCCAGAAAGCCAACCGCATCCTGGGCTGCATCAAAAGAAGCGTGGCCAGCACATCGAGGGAGGTGATTCTGCCCCTCTACTCTGCTCTCGTGAGACCCCACCTGGAGTCCTGCATCCAGCTCTGGGACCCCCAAAATAAGAAGGACATGGAGCTGTTGGAGCAGGTCCAGAGGAGGCCACAAAGATGATCAGAGGGCTGGAGCACCGCTCCTATGAGGACAGGCTGAGAGAGTTGGGGTTGTCCAGCCTGGAGAAGAGAAGGCTCCGGGGAGACCTTAGAGCAGCCTTTCAGTACTTCAAGGGGGCCTCCAGGAAAGATGGGGACAAACTTTTTAGCAGGGCCTTTTGTGATAGGACAAGGGGTAATGGCTTTAAACTAAAAGAGGGAAGATTCAGACTAGATAGAAGGAAGAAATTTTTACCAACAGGGTGGTGAAACACTGGCACAGGCTTCCCAGAGAGGTGGTAGGTGCCTCATCCCTGAAAACATTCCAGGTCAGGTTGGACAGGGCTCTCTCTGAGCAACCTGATCTAGTTGAAGATGTCCCTGCTCATTGCAGGGGGGTTGGACTAGGTGACCTTTAAAGCTCCCTTCCAGCCCAAGGTATTCTGTTCACATATCATTTTATGGAACTAATATAAATAAATGGTTTTAGTTTTAATAATTTAATCAGTTCCATTAAGAAAAAAAGACAAAATGTAAGGGGAGGATGGGACGCCGCAGTGGGCAAGGGTAGCCCAGCTGGGCTTAGTCCAGAGCAGCGATGTGACATAGTTCTCACCTGGAGTGCTGTTTACTCCCTTTTCCTCCAATGTTAGCCTATGATGTTGCCCTGTTTCAGCCTTCCCTTTGGATAATAGGTCGTATTTTCTCGCCGTTGCTTCATCTGCATGTGCCAGGTGCTGCAGTGTTGCTCTCCCTCTCCTGTGGCGTGGCGGACATGTGTGGGGAGGAGGGAAGGTGCCTGGGGACCGGCACAGTGGGGTACGGCGGGACAGCGTTCCTCCCAGGAAGCTTGCTGATGTGAGACCTAATAAAGGGGTGAAATTAGGAGCAGCAGCAGGCCACTGTCAATCATTGTGGATGTGATGGCAGCGGAAAAATTGAGGAACTACGTGGCACAGTCTGCTTTATTCTTCTAAAATTCTTGTATTGCCGCTGCGGTGAGGGAGTGCTTTCCCGAAGCGAAGTGATGCCTTCTGCTGCCTGTCAGGAGTGGCTTCTTTTCCTCTCTAAGGAGAGAATTATATGAGCTCTTAGGCTCACAAACGTTCTTTTAAACGATCAAGCAGGAAGGCAGAGGTAGAAAAGTAGTGAGCCTAATGAAGAAAGGAATGAATTTAAGATGATCCTAGATTTCTCTAAGCAGCCGCTCTATCCACCACAAAACCCGTTTCCTGCGCCAGTGGAAATTACTTTATGGTGTGAGAAAGTTCTGCTGTGTCAGAAGGAGAGATGTTTTTTCTTTCTGTGCCAAACAAACTGTCCTTTAGGTACAGTGGTTTCTTTGAGAAACCAAGGAGTGGATCAAGGTACTTTTTTACGGAACGCTTCATGTAACGAACAAGATCGTTACAGCCGAATGAACCGGTGTAACTGAGCAAACACCCCGAACTCTGAATTTGTTGGAAGTGAGTATAAACAGATTTCATGCCCTGAAAGGTAATTCCTGAATGGTGGCAAAGATGTGTAATTATTGCTAAATTTGCCAGCATAATTGAAGTATTGTAGTCAATTAAAGGTGATAACACTACTTGTGCACACTGACAAGAACTTACGGGAATACCCAAATTGTGGGTTAGTTGGCTGGCTGTGTGTGTGCTTGCAGCTGATGGAGGTCGCGCTCTTTGGAAGGCTCACTAAATTCCCTCTTATGCTGAGGAGCAGTCTGCCACACAGCCAAGGGCCAGCACAAGGACTGTATTTTGTTTTAAGCTTTCTGTCATAACAAAGGTCAGATTTGTACAGTTTGTATGTTGTAAAGGCCTAGAACAAAGCTGCAAGGTTGACCTACTTATTTATTTTTTTATTTCCTTCTCCTAATGACTTGTGTTCCTCTGTGCATATGTCTGGGGGTTAACACACGAGTGGTAAGAGACATTAGTCTGAAATGTTTTCACACTCGAACTTTTTTGAGGCCTTATGACTTTTTTTTTTTAAATGGATGACTATGGTGTTGGTAAAAATCTTTATTTTTCTGTTCCTTTCCTCTTTGACAAGGGCTTAATTATAATGTGCCGGTGTCATGAAAGAAGTGCGTGTGTAAGTACCAAAGAAAATAATATTTTCAAGGTCAAACTCCGAATAAAATTTTCAAGAACAACTTTGATTCATAAGATGCTTTAGCCCTGAACTGAAGCTCATTACAGTTCGAGTGCTGAAGCAGAGAGGAAAACAAGAAGCTGCAGGCAACTGTGTTCAGAACCTGATTGCTTTGACTCATGTTCTTGAAGGTATTACCATTCTAGTAAATAATATCTCTGACACTTACTGTTTTCCACACTTTCCCTTGGTCTCTGGTTCAAAAGGAACAGCTGAGGGCAGAGTGAGCAAGTGGCGTTTATTGTGTATCCAGACTGACAGGTGAGGAACAAGAGATCAGCCTGGACGGGTCCGAACCAGATCGATCACGCTTCATGCCAAATAAAAAATCTCCTGAACAGGAGGGGTGAAATTAAAGGAATGCTGATTTTTATTAACTAAGTGCATATTGATATGTCTTTAAAGAAGAGTGGGAGGATGTAGCCTGTTTGTGTTGCCACTAAGACTCCCAGATAGATTACATGCTTGACTGCTACCATATGTTAGCTGGGAATGACATTGCAGCCCGTCTGGGAGAGGGACCCTCACGAAGGATTATAGCCACCGCGCTTCTTTAGGCACTATTTTCTGCTGTTGTACTGGATCTGACTTTTAATTATAGCCATTATAATGGCTATTATTAATTATATATTTGCAAGTTTTCAAAGAGGCTAATTTCAAAAATTGCCTTTGCACAGTTTGGTTGACCTCAGCGTTACCTTGCTGTCATCTTATTTGAGCGAAACTGTTCCTTAGTTAAGAATCTATCCTTAGTGGCTGGATAAAACCCTTCTCTTGCTGACATGCTGAGGGAGAGCAGTAAAGCAACACTATTCCCATTACTGTTCTACGTAAGCACTGGAGAGAAATACAGGAATAACTCTTCAAAAATTTATTTCAAACAGTAAGACCCAGCCTGTCTGATCACTTTTTAAAAAGTCTTTGCATGCTAGTGTACTTTGTACATGGGTGGCATTTGGACCGTGGAGGTACCCCCAAAGGGCTGTGTAATACTGATGGTTTATATTGTTCTCCTGCAAATATAGGGGACTTTTTTCAACGAAGCTAATGACAATCAATTTTAAATGCTTGTGTCTTTAGCAGTACATTTTTTAGTGGAAGGTTTAAGTCACGGAAGTCTAGATGATATTAATATGCTGATGACCAAAAGCAGTCATTCTTTACCTCAGATTGCTTGCTGTGTTGCTAAACAGCTATCTAAAAAGATTTATTCCATAACTGCCACTTTCTGAAACAGCATAGAAAAAAAACAAACTCTCAGGTTTAAAAATTAAATTATAACATTAAAAAAAAATCACTCCTGCAAGCAATACTCTCTAATGATCTCCATCTTGAAATCTGATTTCCAGAGGTGATATTAGGACCACGCACACCTCATGTTTCTATGTTAAGTTCCTATGAAGTTGAAAGTGGATGAGGGATTTTCCCTATCTATAATTTTGGTCTCTCCATGAAATGTGAGTTCATAGAATACAGAAAAATTCAATTCATACATATGAATCCTCTTGTATGTCAAGGAAGCTATTACTTTCATCTGCTTTTATGCTTCTCGCAGTGTAGGCTAATGATGCTGTGTATATTAAAACTTAAATATTTTATAAATCCAATAAAAAAAGATGTAAGTAAAGTTAAAGGTCTGACTAAAATGTAAAAGCAATGAAATTTAAAGCTCAGATAGGAAATTCTGGTCTATATTATATTCTTCACGATTTTCAAGACCACTATTGAGCGCTGCTGAGTAGGCTGCTTTGTCTAATCTTGCATTGCCCCAGGGATAACCGTACATAAGTTCTATTTGTGTTTTGTTTAAAGAGAGAAGTGGAAATATAGATTTAAAATGTGTATGTTGAAATTTACAGGAAGCTGCCTATCAGATGTATTTATGCAATGAGGCAAAATTATAGACCATTGTATGAATTTGCATTTATTTTTGGCTTTTTTTTTTTTTTTGAAAATCATATGCCTATCAGAGAAGACAATGTTGAAATCTGTATGAAAAAAATACATGGTTTTATTTTATTGCATATCTTTGCTTCCAAGTACACTTCTGAATTGATTACAAGGTAAGAACTGCACCCGTGATAGACTATAAGGGATTCTGGACTAGATCTAGAACAACAGTGAAGTGCAGCTTGCTTTTTAGGTTAAGCACCTGATGTCCTAGAAAATATATTGCAGATGATGACTAAGTAAGTCCAAGGTTACCTCAGTTCTGCAAATAATTTGCAGACCAAACTGCAAGTTTTCCAGGAGCCTGAAGTCTTCCTTCAGCGAGTAGCCAAAGATGGATCAACAGGACAGTGGAGAAGCTGGAGACTGTTCAGTGCATATTCAAGAGACACAAACTAAATATTTCCTCTTTCTCCGTCTAAACTACCTGCAGATGATCTTACAAAATAGCTGACAGGGATATTCTTGGAGCACTGTGTTCCACATCAAAAGTAGCAGCATGCTTTCCTTTCTCTTCAAAAAGTGGCATCATCACCAATGATAGCTTTTGTCCTGTAGCTGTGAGGTGTTAGAGCATTAGCCAAGGTAGAAGAGAATGAAAGGCACATCCTTCCTTCTGCGTAGAAGGCTCAAAATCTTTATCTTGTCTGTCCCAAGAGACTACAGCACCTGTTCAGCTTTAGGCCAGTTTTTGGTGCAAACATGTTCACCTCCCTGCACAACTGCGCAGAATAGAGGTCAAGATTAACTGATTTGAGGGAGAGGCCGGAGAGAAAAGGAAGGACTCTATAAACTATAAGTTACCCTAAGCTATTTTTTTCCGTTTTAGCTTATTGCTCGTCTAACCTTTCCAACTTAAGCTCACAGAAATAGGAGCCTGTTAAATTTTTGTCTGGACTGAAAAGCCCTGTTATTCCATTTTGTTCCTTAAATAAGTACCTGAAGAATATGGTATGGTCATGTCTTTGCTTTCTTTGCTGTAAATTATTTAACTGAGCTCTCAAGTACCTCAGAAAGAAGTCTTCTAATCCCCACATCATTCTCGTGACTTCTATTCAAACTCTTAATTCCCCAGGATGGTTCTTTACCTCTGGGTACCAGTGCTGGGCATTGCTCCAAATTCAGCAGCACAGTTTCCAAGCACCGAGTCAATGCAACCTCCCTTTCTATTTGAACATACTCTTCCTGTAGCCAGCGACTGTATTTGTCCTTTCAAGTAGAGAATCATGTTGGAAACTTGAGCTCAGCTCATAATTCACTGATACTTCTCTCTCCCATTCTCTTTCTTTCTCTCTCTCTCTTCTTTCAGAGACTGTGGTTGTAACTTAGTCATTATTTTCAGAGGTACTTCTATACATGTGGCCATATTTAGGATCAAAGTGCTTGCTTATAGTTAGGTTATGAGGTGGCTTGTACCACTTTGTCATTCTCTTCATTAGTTGCTAGCCCTGGTGGATTCATATACATATGTGAGTATGGGTACAGACAGTATTTTTTTGAGGTTTTTGATACAAATAACTTGTGGGGTTCCAAAAAAAACCCTTACATTCTCAATGGTGCATGTCTATTTGCAGTTATGCTTGGAGACGTGTCAGTCAGATAGTTTTACTGATATGTGCTATGCTGTATTTTTCTCACCATAGTTTCTTAGTTGATAAATAAATAAATTAATTAACAAATCAGGGAGTACCAAAACAATTCCACAAAGAGGTCTAAATATATGAATTCCCCATTATTCCATTTTAACTAAACTTGTAATTTCATCATAAAATATATCGGTTTAGCTTGCTGCAAACCCATGTTGATTGGCATTAATTATATTACTTTCCTTTAATTTATTATTCAAGTCCTGTATCAGCCAGCTATTTTGCTTAGGATCAATATCATTGTGACAGGCCTCTAATTACCCGGGTCATCTTATTTGCCCTTTTAAAATATTGGCAGAACATTAGCTGTCTTTCAGCTCCCTGAAATGTCTCTGGTGTTCCACAACGTATTGAAAATCAACATTAATGGCTGAGAGAGTTCCTTCACAAGTTGTCTCTGAAACCTTTAAATGTAAGTTATTTGGACATCACAGAATCACAGAATGGTAGGGTTTGGAAGGGACCTTCGAAGATCATCTCATCCAACCCCCCACGCCAGAGCAGGTTCACCTACAGCAGGTTGGAGAGGAATGCGTCCAAGCGGGTTTTGAGTATCTCCAGAGAAGGAGACTCCACAACCTCTCTGTTCCAGTGCTCTGTTACCCTCAAAGCAAAGAAGTTTTTCCTCATGTTGAGGTGGAATTTCCTGTGTTTGTGCCCGTTGCCCCTTGTCCTGTCACTGGGCACCACTGAGAAGAGTCTGGCCCCATCCTCTTGACACCCGCCCTTTAGATATTGATAAGCATTGATGAGATCATGTCAATGACTGCTTTTAGGAGCTGTCTTTTAATATCTTTCTGAGCTACTATTACAATGGAAAGCATTTTGTCACCATCGTCAACTGAACGTGCTGGGAGGCCTTTTTCATTAATATATTTTGGAAATATTTGGGAAACACTTCTGCCTGTTACTGATTTTTTTTTTCTGTTGCAGATGTTTTCTTAATCTTTTGATAAAGGTTTTCTGATTCCGAGTCTCGCTTCCTCACAGGATCAAGCAAAACCATGTTCCTGTGTTTGACATCCATTTGCCGTGGAAATCACTGTAACACCCCAGGCTTAGCACTAGAGCTGCAGTGTCAGAGGACAAGAGTGAACGAGGATGAAGTTTTGAGGTAAACATTATACTTATGGTGTTATAGGCTCACCTGGAGGCCACAAACAAGGTTTAAGTCTCTGTATGGTTTCAGCATCAGATAACATGCAGTCAAAGTATAAGATAAGGGACTCCTAATAGAGCTGAAAAGGGGACACAAAGTGCCCAGTGACACAACAGTTTCAGTTAGTGTAATGGGGAGGACAAACATGTTTGACAGCCTGCGTTGAAGCGTTGCATAAGCCTTGTAGCATAGTTTGAAGATAAGTGTGACCTGTGAACTCTTAGACCCGCTGATGTCTGTCAAACCTGATGTTCATTTGCTGAATAAGAAAAATATTAGAAAAGGAAATATTTCTGTTAAATTCTCCAGGATAAAAAAGCCTCTTTAACTGAGTAATGGGCAATAAACGTGATAGAGGGGATGCTTGATGGGCTCACAGCCTTAGTGCCGTGAACAGCTCCATTGTCAATTGTACCCATTTCTCTTAACGTCACTTCTGGTGCTCCAGAGCTGCAGGTCTCCTCGCCAGTGGGGTCCCGCAATACATAAACACCATCAAGCTGCTGCTCGGTAGTGGTAAAATCAGGGAAGGCTTCCCGTGCTGCTGCTGCGGCTGATGGCCTGGAAAAGGAATGCTTTTGAAATGGGCTGCGGTGTTCACTGCTTCACTTGATTGTTTCCATCTCTGCATCAATCCAGTGTGAGCTGGCTGTGGGTAAAGGTGGGTGTCCATTTGAAAAGCAACAAAAGCAAAATCTTGTACCATCTTTTATACAAAATGGATGCTATCATTATTTTAGTTTGAAAGCAAAAGCCCAGGTTGAGTGCACTCAGCTTCAGACAGATTACGTGCATCTTTATCACTTCATAGCAGTAACTTTCTCTCTCTTTCGGCTACATCTGCCCAGCTGCATTAACAGTTTTTTTCAGTCTTTTCCCCAGTCCCTTTTTGTTAAGACTGTGGAGGCTCATTCAGTTAAAGGTCAGCAGAAAAAGTCAATGCATCCTATTGCTCAACTTCCAATAGTAACCCTTGTACAAACCACTATAAAATGTTGGGTTAAAACAAGGTTCAGATTTTACCGGAAATACATACCATTCAGTATCTGACTTTGCTAACTTCATAATGGAAACAAACTCCATTGTTTCATGACAACGTACTTTCTAAGGGTGTAGGTCCATAGCCCACTACAGCTGGGAGAGGTCAGAGGAGGTATTCCTTATTCTGACAATAAAAGCTCCCAATACATGATACTTATATAGCTTCTGTTCATGTTAATCATCATGGAAAGATCAAGTTCAGTACAGAAAACAAACAAACAAACAAATACTCTTCATACAGTGCTTTTCATGAAGTCAAAGCACATTAAAAAGCATAGAGAAATGAACAACATATTACCAGGGAAAGAGCCTATGAGGGAAGGTACACTAATTTTACAAAGTGTTAAAACCACTTTTTAAGATTTTAAACTCCCTGTCCTTGCATGCCTTTCAATCTCACACAAATCTATAAAAGATGTATAAATTAAATATAGAAATCATAAATCACAACCTTTTTCTTTCTATGTCTTCTAACATAGGAATAAAATTGCTTTCACTGAAGATGAAATGAACTTGCATCCTGTCATTCTGTGTTCTGCTAAAGGATAAAGCCTCTTGCCCCAGGTCCAGAACAGAGAGTCAACCCCAGGTACATAGAGTTTTGATGTAACTATAAGACAACAGAAAATACGTAAGACAGAAAAATCAGAGGAACGGTGGCAAAGTGTTAGCAGTGTTAGTTGCAAAGGGGCATTCTAGCTGCTGCTGCTGACATTGTGGAATTCATTACCACAGAAAATAGAGGAAAATTCAGGATATCACAAAGAGTATACGGATATATAGGATAGAATCATAGAATCGTCTTCTAGATTGGAAGGGACCTTTAAGATCATCGAGTCCAACCATCAACCTAACACTGCCAAGTCCACCACTAAACCACATCCCTCTGCACCACATTTACCCATCTTTTAAATACCTCCAGGGATGGTGACTCCACCACTTCCCTGGGCAGCCTGTTCCAATGTTTGATAACCTTTTCTGTGAAGAAATTTTTCCTAATATGCAATCTAAACCTCCCCATGTGCAACTTGAGGCTGTTTTCTCTTGTCCTATCTGTTTATGTATAATGGATATCGGTACATGTATACTAAACATACATCCAGGGATGTGATTATTAACAGTAACAAAAACATTGTGATGGACGCAAAATTTTCTGTTTTCTGTTGGATTAGAAAGATCTCAATTTTGTTCACATAAGGCAGTAGCTGTGGTCATATCCTTGCCGTCATGGAAAGGAGACTGCTTATTTTGGGAAACTGATGATAGGACTGTTGTATGTTTCTTTCAAAGGCTTAAAAAAGACAGGTAATGAAAGGTAAAGGAAATACAGGAAACAATTCAGCAGGAAAAGCATCTTACTACCAATAGAATTCTGTATACAATTAAGGTACTGCTGCTTTTTATCCATGAAGCCCTAAATCTAGTCTTTCCCTCCAGCAGTCTCTCTCTCTTACATGTTATCAGCACATTTTTAAATGCCAGTGAGGTTTGAATTGTAACCTTAATATGAAAGAGAGTGAATTTCCAAAACTTTGTACTAAATAGTCTGTTATCATTTAAATATCAGGGTGTGTTACAGAGCACATCTGTTTTTCTGGACATTTGGGAGCTGGGGGTGAGAGAATATGCTCTGGACAGAGTCTGAGATACAGTGAGTGGACTACTGGTGTTCATTAATAACAGATAAATATTTAAACATTCGAAGATTATGACAGCTTGTATAGAAGGCAGCATCAGACCTTTGTGGTTTGATATTGAAATAAATATTAATAACCACTGCAAAATTTTTCCATCTTGTTGTCGCAGTTACAACTAATAAGCCCACACAGTTTCTCTGTCAACTTTTTCCACATATTTCCCTGAAATTACTGATACTTGTTTATTTTATTCCAAGTTCTTTGGACCAATAAGAAACTAGAATTTTTTATGTACTTTCATCAGTTTATAAACTGTAAAACTGTTGTGAGCGCTTCACTGGTTTGCAACCAGCCATTTGGTTTCTAAGGATATCATGAAGTACTAAATTTAATCCTTTTATTAATAATATATCTCTGTTCTGTAAACCACAGAGTCACGGTGCGCTGCCCTCGCACAGGGAGTCACTGCTGGAACTCTGGTTATTCTGTTCCAAAACCATATGCCACTAATGCCTCAAAATTTCCTTTCTATAACAATACTAGTCATATTGTTATATAATACTGACTTTGTTCTTTAACTTTGTTTTATAATTGTATCAACCATTTGGCTTGATCAGATCCCCTTCTCCCCCTCCGAACACACAAACAGGTGATGGTAAGCAGAGCCCCATTAATCTGGTACATTTAAAAAGTGCGACTGCTTGGCCCGCATTCCCTATCTCATTAAACTGGATTGAAATATCCAATTTTTTGTGGCTTATGGTTGGATGTTTAATGTGCTCTTTGATTACCGATGTCTTTCATGCCGCCAGAATTCACATATTGTGATAAGCGCTTTTGAACGGCTTAAATTGTAACCCTCAATTCTGTTTTCTACACTGGTTGAAAAAAAAAAAAAAAATCAAGGAAATAGGAAGCAAATTCTCCCTAACAGCATGATTGGTGTTTCCTGAACTGGGAAATAATGATACCAATTAACTTTTTTTTCTCCCTTTTCTTCCCGCTTTAAAGTATCCAAATGCACAAACAGGAGTCATGCCAGGTTAACCGATTGGCTGTTAATGAAACCTCCGTGTGAAGACCCTCCCTAATCTACTCAACCCTCCAGAGATCAAACAGAGAGTTAACAGAGCAGAGCAGGTTATATGTGATGGATGTGTGTGTATAAATCACTTCCTCAAAGCTAAATTGTTCCAATTCACTCAGTGGCAACAAACTGCAAAGGTTCTCACAGACATGTAACACTCCCTCCTCCTCCTCCTCGGTGAGGTTTATTGACTGAGAGTCAGAAAACTCCTGGGAATCCAGGCAATATAGTAACAGGGTAGAAAGCAGCAAGTCAAGTAGGGAAAAATGTAAGCATGTAAAAGAAAAAATGATTTTTTTCTTCTGATAAACATTTTGTTGGCCCTGAGGTAATCCAGACTATTGTTTCAACTTTTGGTGTTGTGTAGATAGCTTTGCTTAGATCTTCTTAAATACGGTAACATTAAAAGAGACATAATGGTAAAAGAAGAAAAAGTCATGATTCTATAATGAATGACTTGTAAAATTATGGAATGAAATTCACCTATGACTCACAAGGTCCAAAAGGACACTTCTGAAAACTGCTACCCACAATCCATATTTTTTCTGGTTTGCTTTTGTTATTCTGATAAAGTAATTTTTTTTAATCTGATGACGTAAAGAACAGTTGTCTTTGTACTTATTAATGTCTTTCCTGTGCTTGCCTTCTCAGATATCCTTTTAGGAACTAATCTTAGAGCTCCTACAGAAGAAGAGTTCACTCCTTGCACATTGCACTGAGATCAAAAACATCTCATTTACTTTAAGAGAGAAAAATTTTGCTCTTCACTATTATCTCACTGGTTTCAGTAGAACGTATTAACACAACTAAGATCTGAATTGCATTCGAGGGAAATTTTAAATGACTGCACAAATAAAATGAAATGAAATATTTTTACATATTCTTTATTTCCCATTTAAAATTGTTCTTCACACATTTATTACTTGTCTTTTCCTCTGCTCTTTATCCTACTGTATTATTATTGTGCACATTTTCTTCCTTTTCCTAATATTCCACTACAATTATTTTTAACTTTGTCCATGCTCAAAGAAAGACTCCTGACGGAAAACAATCTGCTTATCACTTCTTCTTGTTGAAGCATTGATATTCCTGGATAGTTGGTGTCCATTAGGAGTTTCCTCTGACTATGTGCTATGGAGTAAAGGAAGGTTGAATAGGTCATAAGTGTAAGTCTGTGAAGCGCTAGTTTTGGAAAGACAAAAAAAAAGAGAGAAAGGCTCAGATTCTTTTCCCTGTTCTGTATTTTAAGTTTATTATTTACACTGAAGACAGTGAGGCTGAATACGTACATTTCAAGCCCATGGTCATAGACCCAAATGTGGTAAGTTCCATCCTTGCCCAGAGACAGAATATTTGTAGATGAGATTAATGGAGAATAAGTTCCTTGACTATTAAAAGAAAAGTCATTAGCAGTGGAAAAAAAGTCCTAAACAGGTCATCAGCAGGATAAAAAAAGTACCTTGAGAGCATTAAACTTCAGGTCATTCCAGTCTACCATACTGACGGGTGGGGGTGAAATTAATCTCACCTCACTTTAGGTGAGTACAACTTGGTCACATTTAATTCCCCTATTAGAGGTACTCCTATGTGTGCCTATTGCATGATTTATCTCACTCTACAGTTGATGTCTTTGGGTTAAAATGAATCACATCTCTTTTCTTCTTCGGTTATATATGGCATGTGATTAACTGAAATACCGACATCTACATAAGTCTACAATATAGACTTCTACACATCTATATTGATATATAGACATATATATTTGGTCAGATAAATCCAGCCCAAAGCAATATATTCAGCAGCCTCACCTTTTTCCCTAAAGCCCCCTACACGTACATTTCTAAAGACATTCAAAGTATAAGGTTTCAATTTCAGAATGGCATGTACAAGCAGACAAGCTTTGAGACTTCAGTCAAATATTATTTGTAACAGCTGAGCTTAGCAACAAAAAAGCCCCAGTCCTGTTTTTATAATGGACATACTGACAAATCCTCTGTGTTATAATAAGCATATGGATGAATACAATAAATTACAATTGAAAGCCAACCGATGTCACTTCCTTCCCTACATGGTGGAAAACATAAGTGTGCCTTTGTACGAGACAAGAATTGGTTTGGCTCAATTTATTGTGCGGGTAAATCCAAATCTTTAATCAAATCCCTGCTTAGTCTTAATGCCAACTTTGAAGATTTCATTCCAGAGGTTCAGACAAGTCAGTCCAGAGAGCTATGTACTTCTCACAGTTGATCAGCTGGGTCATCTATATCTAGGGGAAAGGGTGGTGGTGGTGGGAAGTCAAGCAACAGTGCAAAATAATTGCTCTTTCTCTTTTTATATAGAAAAAAGGAATTTTGTTGAAATGGCTAAGTCTTCAAAAGGCCATTTTGCAAAACAGAAATACACTTAAAAGCATATAATCTTTAGCTGGAGGCCAGACTGAGTATGTTTCTGATTATGCTGGTGACCCTCACCCTAAAATCCCTTTGTAGAAATGCCTTTATTCTAGACAACATACTGACTAGCAAATGATCTAACAGATTTCACAGCACATAAATTAAGACCTAATAAATTATTTCAAATTCAGACTCCCTAATTACAGAATCAGTGAAGCATTCCATGTACAATTGCAATTATCTAAACAATTAATAAATACAACTAAAACGAAGCATCTCAGAGAAATATTTGGTAGCTATTTACTATGGAAAAGATGGGCTAAAATTTTAAGCACTGGCTAAAGCTGGTGAGAACTGGTTAAAACGTATTATTCATGGTTGGTCTACATACGAGAATAGGAGCATTTCATTATCTTAGCTGAGTGTAAATGCTCTGATATTAACCTCTGTTACTGATTAATTTTTTTATACTTACTTAGCAATGTTCAACTCTACTACTTTTACAGTGTAAGAGGGTATTCAATTTAGCAGGAAAGGTTTTAGAAATATAGTATATATATCATATATATTCAATATATAAATCTGATCTATTTCTTGGAATTTATAGATATGGAAAGAACAATTGTACAGTTAGGAAATGTACTTTGTTTAGAGGTACGGCTACGGCTGTGTGAGAATGGCTCTAACACATATCAATATAAAGGATATACCTCCTATATAAATCTAACAGTGGGAATGCATATCACGTATAAGAACAAAGAACAGCTCTCCCCTTGCACATAACAGTGTTTCCAAAATGCTCTCCTTTTGTCTGTTCTTTCCCTGCGCCCAGTAGCAAAGATGAAACACAGAGAAAACTAAGGAAAATTTCAGTTGCTGCTGTCAATTAATTTATTTCAAATATTGGGACATCTGCAATGAGAAAATTAAGGCAGGCTATAAACAAATGACAAAGGAATCTATCTTGTGGGTAGGTATAAGTACTTCTGTCCCAGTGCTTTGTATTGTCTCAAGCGCTGTTAGCGAACAATAATAGCACAGCTGTCCCAGAAATCTGTGCCTTTCTGATTTCTCAGGTTTTCATTGCACCCAGTGCAGTGGGACTTCACTTATTTCTGCACTGCCATTGGAACAAAATATGTGAAGATGTTGAAATGTGGTACTGAGCTTGTAGGAAAGGTCCCTGCTGCTCACCTGTGACCCCGAGCAGCAGAAGGCTGTTCATCAGAGATGGAACTTGAATGTTGCTGTCTTCTCAGTGACCATGTCAAAAAAAGTGAAGGTGGAAACAAGAATATAACTGCTGTTGTTTATTGGCTGCCACTTGTAGGTGTCTTCCAAGTCAGATGATATATTAATTTGAGAAGATGTTGGGGCCTAAGAAACTCTCAGGCTAGTTAGTTTTCTACCAGATATGGTGAGGGCTCATTTTAGAGTGCTTAGGAGCTTTCAAGACTTCTGAACTAACCCATCTGGACCACTGAAATCATCATCTAATGACTCTGAATTATTCCTTACAAGAAAGTTTTTCAATTCTGTCGATTTTTATTGGCTGAGGTGGAAAGTCGGTTCTTTCCAGAAGCTGTGGCTTAAGTCTGAGATAACACGTTGGCACTGTGAGCTGATTATGAACTTGTTACACAGTTTCAGGGTCTAGTTAAGGAACTGGGGACTGCTGAGGAAGGTTCTGGTTCCCTTGGCAATTGCTGCATGTAGGGCTAAAAGATCTCTTGCTATTGCTCTTTCCCAGACTATCAGGATTATCTGAGATCATGGACTTCTGGTAGAAGAGTGATAAGATAATCCATTCAGCTGACCGAAATAGTGAAAATGAATCTCTGATTTAAATTGGTGGTGGTCCAGCAAACTAATCTTCTGTATCTCAAATACAGCATTCTTGTTTGCACAAAGTCTGTATGTTTTTGTAGGCACAGAGTGTTCCATACAAAACCTGAAATAACAAATTCTCTTTGTACCATAAATAACTTCTTAAACTTTGCACATTCATCCTTGACATGGTACCTAACTATGTTAAGGCTTCTTGCTATGTACCAATCACATCTGAAATATTCCACAGGAATATAAGAAATCTCATGCTGTTCAGACCGATGGCCAACATAACCTCATACTCTGCCTCTGACAGTGGCAATAGGACACTGAACATCAGCTGTGTTCACCCATCTTCTCTTCATTAGACACCCCAGGTTCCCTCCTTCCCACTTTGCTTTTGTAACAGTAGGTGGTAGGTTTTTATTGCTGGTGAATTTAGCGCTGCTCGTTACAAGGGCAGAAAAAGTTCTACAGAGCATTTATTGGAAAAGGACTGACAAATGTGAGTTTTGCAGCACAACACCTTTCTGATGGAAAAACCTTCCAGTAAATTAACATCAGTCCTTTCTTGAAGACCATACTGACTTCAAAGTTCACTTGATTCAATGCATTTAGGTAGTGCTTTCCCTCCTGTAGCTCTATATATTTTTCATTTCACATAATCATATCATCTCTTTCTAGAGTCAAATCCTGTGATCCTTACTGAGTCAAAGCTTCATCGTGGAGTTGATAGAAGTTTAGCCTCAGTAATAACAGAGTAGTTCCAAGATTTGTCCCTTTGTAAGGTAATTTATAGCTTTTCACGGATTGCTGTAATAAACATTCATTTCCCTTTTTACCCTTAGCCTACACTGGAAGCTGTTTATGTATTTTATGGAATGCCAAGAAAACAATCACAAATCATCTATTAGCCATTGGATTACCCAGTCTTCTGAAGCTGGTTAGATTTTCTTTGCCAAGTATATTCTACTCTTTTTAATCCGGCTTGCTAGGAAAAAAACCCATCAAGGTGCTATACGTGTTGCCTTTTCATTTTAATTGCTGGCATTTTATAAGGAATACACACAGGTCTTAATTTGCACAAAGAACTTACTGTACATTCATTTGCAATATCAAATTCCCTGTCTTGGTGGAAACTATATTTGCAATAATGCTTTGTGTCATAAAACTGCAGCATATTATTTATTATACAGTCTAAATCTTATTACATTCAGTTGTTGAACTTGGTTTTAGCAGACTGAAATAGCAAGAGAAGCATTCATGTTAAAAGTCAAGGAGAATCAGGGTTGTTAGGCAGGGATAATTCACTGCTTATTCAAGTCATAAGTAGAGGGTGGACACCCTCCTGAGCTGCCCCTGAAGAAAGGGAATGAAAACTTCATCTTTGATTAAATCCAAAAACTTTATTGAATAAACTAATACCGGGAGGGAGAGCGGCTGTTCAGCACATCTGAAAATGGATTCTTCCAAACCTCCAGTTATGAATGCAGTATGGAGGCACCAAAAAAATTGGCTCCCAAACCTGGCAGTCTCGGCCTTTGGGAGTAATTTGTACTGTGTGGACACTTCTGTTGATGGATAGCTGAAACAGTTAGAGTTGCAACACAAACTTCTCATTTGGGAGTCAATGATTTCTCTGGAAGACCGATCATTGCTATTTTAATTGATGATCATTTGTAGAAAGGCAAAAAAGATGCAATGGCTTTTGTTCTTGGTGTTAGAAAACTATACTGAGTAGTACACATTATTAGTGGCTCTTTCATACCTATTAAAAGCTTAGGAGTTGTTCCTGCTACAGCACCTACTCATTTCCTCCTAGGAGCATAATCTGGTTTTCAGCAAACCCTCAGAAAGGCTATAAAATAAGAGAAAATCAAACTCAACCTCAAGAGACTCTTCTGCCTGAATTACTAAGCACTCTAGTACACTGTTGGGGCAAGAAAATGGAACAATGAACCTAAAAGCCAAACTCCTGACCTCAGCTCCTCTGAATTTTCTGTGTTACAGAATCTTTGCTTGAATTTTGCATCTCGGTTTCATTCCAGTAGCCTGCGCTATGAACCACATGCTGTCTCTGAACCCAAAGCATTTGTAAGGAAGATGAGGGGAGCGATATATAAACACGTTTAATCAAGCACATGAACACACTAAGGTGTAAAATGCAGAGCTAGATTTGTTTTTAAAAAGTAACAGCTGAATCTGCTTTGCCGCTCATATAACAATGTAATTGAACAGTATAGTTTACCTGTTAAAAAACAACACCTCCACCAGAAAAATTGCACATCCTTAGACTGACTGTGCCTCTGACTGATGGAGTGTGTTTCCTTGTTTTAAAATGGCATTCACAGACATGATTTTTATTTTGATTTTAAGGATCCAATGGCACATTCCGCACATTCCTCACACGTCTGAAACGCTCAGCAAAAACAGCAAAAGCTTTGTATTTGCAAGGAAACCAGGACTTTGTAGTTGTTCCTCTTCTTTTTTTTTTAATGTTTAAAATGTGTACTACTAGGGTTGCTTTATCATCAGCTGCCTTTATGACTTATATGTATTCTTTTTCACTGAAGGCACCTGTACCAGAATAATAAGAATGCTCAGATAAATACATTCTCTGCATTAACTTCACTGCCCCTAACAGAGTTAAACAAGGATGAAAATTGAGTATAGATTTTCTTTGTAATCAGACTTTAGACTGATGTAACTGTAGAAAACAAAAGCAATCCTAAAAACATAAAACCTACCAGAAGTATCTAGCATACAATTTGATCTTCTGCTTATGCTATTTTACTTTAATTCACAATAAAGTAACATTTCTGCTTCACTAGCACCTGCTGTGTATCACTGCAAATGATTATGTATAGTAGCACAGGTGCCTTGAGAAAAAGAGAATATACTGTTCAGAATATACAAGCAACTGTATTTGAATTTATGAATATCATAATTCCTTCTGAAAAATGTAAACTGTTTAAACAAATAATCCTTTTGTAAGTGTTTATTCTAGAAAACCATATTTTCTTTCCCAGAAAATTACATGCAGCAATGGCTGACGGCACTGGTGATTTGTCAGCCATGGCATTCAAAGAGATGAGAGCTTTGGGTTTTTCTATAGAAACTGGGGAAAAAAAGGAGCTCTGGAACCCAACTAGAATGTGCTTGTAGAAACCGTCTGAAAAGAAAATAAATACCTACTGCAGTGCATAGTTTAAAGTTAACCTCAAACTCATTTAGACTGTTGCAAGCGATGTTTGTCTCCAATCACTCTTTTGTCAACACACCTGGAATAGACAGTTTCATATCTGCATTTGGACACCTGAGTAGCTCAGTACCCCAGAAGTGCTGTGCATAAAATCTAATGAAGAAAGAGATTTTCCTGCATCCCCCTGTGCTGCTGGGACCCTCCATCCCGGCAGGGTGAGTGTGAGAGCCCGCTGCACTGGAGCAGGGACTGGGACACACCATAGCTGGGACAAATGTAAAGAAAAGGAGTTCGCTCAACCCACTTAGGTTCCCCAAAGTCCCGTCTGCGTGGGCATTAGGCTTATTGCTGTTACCCAGTTTGCCTCACAGATGTCTCGTGAAGGAAATTAACCTCTGCCTTTGAGAAAGAAAAGAGATAGTGAGTCATGAACCTAAGCATGCCCCCCAACCCCCGCAGGCATGCCATTGCCTGTTGCTGCCACGCCTGATGTCTTGGTGCTCGCTCCAGGAGTACAATTCACCAGCCTGACTCAGACATCATAGTTCAAAGTGCAGTGAACAGGAGGAGGCAGATAGGTTTGAACATCCAGCACATCAAACTGGGCAGCATCCTGTGAAACAGCTGTTCTGCTGGCAGCAGAATTTTTGACAACTTCAGGCATCCAAGAAATGTGAAAAAGGGATGCCTGTGAAGTCTGGTGTTTCATCAGGGGGTTAGATGCCTACCTGCAGCTGTGACTTAGATGTCTCTGAAGGCTGAATTAAAAAAAAAACAAACTAAGCCATACAATAAGACATCTCGTAGAGTGCAGACAGCTATTTTAGATATATAATTTAGTGCACAACCAGAGGAAGCGGAACTGCGTGCCTTTCACACAAGAGCTTAGTGGCTGCAGAGCTCGCTGAGGATCTGAGGTGACTGGCTTTGACAACTTATGGGACTAAGGAAAGAAAGCAAGAGGTGGGTTAGCTCTGCAAGCAAATGATTACGTTACTTTGCTGAATGAAGAAAGTTTTGGGGTTCCAGTCATTCCCTCAGTATTTCTGTTTTTATCCAATGCTTGCTTAATGTGGAATATATACACAGCTAAGGTACCTGGCAAGTTCCTATGTGATTAAGTGGTTATGTGGGGATTTTGTGGATCACTTATCTAAGCTGCTATTTTCAGCTTTTCACACTTTGTGCCTGAAAGAGATCTGTTGTAGCGTACATCTGGCTCCAACTTACTGTGCATAGTAACAATAAGACCTTCATAGCACTTCTGTATGGGAGATTTAACTTGTATAGGTACTACCAGGCATGGTTGCAATAATCTACAAATAACCCCAAACCTAAATGCACTAGTACGTCCATTTTCTGCTCAGCTGTTTGTCCCAGCAGGGCTCTCCTGGGCTGTTAGCACGAGCCCTGTGTAAAGGCAGCAGGGCTGCTCCTGCTGCTCGTTTCCACGACCTGCGATAGGCAGGGGATACTGCTGCATCAGCCTGCTGTAGTAGGCATTGCCTGTGGGACACGGTCTCTTGAGAGACAGGAGATTCATTTCTCTTACCCTCCAAGTTCCCATGAGACTTCACGGAAACACAGTCTTTTGTTCCACCCTCCAAGCGAGATTCATGAAGTCCATGAAGATTCATGAAGATTCTTTAGAAGTCCATGAGATAGATGGTTACCCCTGGGCTATCCACACCACCTCTTTTGATAGTCCACAGAGACAGGCATTTCCAGCCAGCAATTCATCACTTTCTAATCTTGGGGTGAATCACACCCTATTTTATTACCTGACTAGCTCAGGTGCGAATGTCTTATGTTTGGCCAGAGGGTTCCCACCCTTTTGTGCCTGGCTGAAGTGACAACTTCAAATGGCTTCTGAGCAAATGACTGCCATCGCCCCGTGCACATTTGGAAGGAGAGGTGGTAAAAAGAAGGTGTTGTGTGCCCTTTCCTCTGCATCAACACCCTCAGATGCTGCAGGTACGCTCAGGATCATTTGAAAACAGTAAAGGCTGTGATGTCCTCCCAGCCACATATCGGCAAGATCCACACTGTCATGTTTGCAACTAATATGTTATATGAGAAATATGCAGAATACTTTTTTTTTAAAATGCTTTGATGCCATCTGCATCTTTGTAACTCCTGATGGTCAGTGATCACCGTTCACAGCTCTGGCTTATTCTGCATCCAGTTCAAGTTTTTTTTTTCACGGGCGTCAAGAATCTGTGATGGCTAAATAGAAAATTGGAAAGAAAATCAAAGAGCTTTCTGAAACACCTTCTCCAAAAAGCTCCAAAGTTTTCTCTGAATGTGTTATTCTGTTCTGCAGTGTTGAAATAACTTTTAAATCTTTCACTATTTACCTGTTCCTTTTTGAGTGCAGTGCAATGTTAATGCTGTCAGTTGATATAGAAAGTAACATCAGCCACTGGATAAGAGTTCATCACAAATAATGGCACTGTTTAAAAGAATGACCCCTATAATCTACAGAGATTGTTTTCTGCTTTGATATATTTTTATTGCAAAACAAAATAATTTTCCCTCAGCATTTGTTAAACAACAGATTACTGCTAAAGTAAAATTACCACAAGGCAACTATTTTTATATTGTCACTCTTTAAAATCACATAACTGATGGTTACAAGTCCAACTTTATACTGACCTTTTTTCTTTTTTCCAAATAAAACCATTATAATTACATAATTTGAAGCACTTTCCTTAAATTGAAGCTTGTTACCTATCTTCTGCAATAGCATGTTTTTAAATTATAATAATTCAGTGCTTTTAAATCTGATACCCTCCACTCTGCTAGCACCAGGGCTCCATGCTAGATGTCAGTGGCATTCCATGTAGGCACAGGAATCTCCACTAATGAACCTGAAGCAGATGAGGGTCATCATTAATGTTTGACTGTGTATTTACAGAGGGCGGTTTGATGGGGAGTACGGGCAAAAGTAATAGATCTCCCACCTTGCTTCCTTAGCCATAAACGCTGCTTGAGAACAAGTGGCTCGTGTTTGGATATACACTTAGACGGTTTTCAGTCAAGTTAATGACCAAATATCACTGATTTTCCACAGGCACATGAAATTTAAAAACATTTTTTTCCTTTTTTTCCTGCATAATACTTTGTTTGAACCTGATGCAGCACAAAATGGATCACAATCATGTCACTCGCTGGCGGGAGGAAAGGAATACCTTTCACAGGCTGGTAAATCAGAGGGCAAATTCTCGTGAGTTCTGCAGGAGAGAGGGTGGGCACTGAGCAGCCACCCCAGCCAGGAGACACCTGATTGCAAAACTACCGCACTGCCATCTCAAAAATCTGTCCACACCGCCTCGTTTCAAAGGGCACGGAATTAAGCAGGTAATCAGCCCGTTGACTTCATCTGGCTTTAGATCAATGGCACCCCTTTGCTACAAATCCATGAACCGGCTATGAGAGGCTTTAAAACATACGGCTGGATATCCCGTTCCCACATCTTGAAGAAAGGCAATTATTTGGCAAAACAATTGTCAGTTTAGTATTGCTCCTGTCAGACACAGTTCTCCTTAGCTTTGGTGCCCTTTATTATCTGGTTTATAACATTTTTGTAATAAGGACGGTGCAAAAATATGCACTGGAACCGCTGCTAGAGCTACTGGCAGTACGCCACTCGTAAAGACGCTAGAAGATTTGTATTTTTTTCCTACTGAATATTATTGCTTCTGAAATTAGACTTTATTTATGCTGGATAAAATCAAGCATGCCATGGAGCACAGGGCTGGGCAGCAAAGTGATAAATATGCTCGAATCCCACCTACATTTCATTTTTTATCATGAGTGCCAGCACCTGAGTCGGGTGACGGAGAGCTGTGTCAGTGCAGACAGTGGCACGGGCAGTTCACAAATAAATGCTGTTGGTTTCACTTGGTGGCAGTGAGCACTGAGTTGGGGAGAGGGGGGAGAACATGACTGTGTGTGTTCATGGGGTTGGAAGGGCCATCATGTTTCACAGATTCCCAACAACAAATTCTGACAAGTGAAAAATGTTTGATTTTAAAAAGTCACACAGATCGCCTTTTTTTAAACACTTTCAGTATTTATTTAACCTAGTAAATAGGTTTATTAGCAAGGTTCCATTCTTTGTAGTTTAGGTAATGGATTTACCATATGTTTATGCTTTAAGGACTTGTGTAAGACTGCTAACACCTATTTCTCCACCTCCTGTCTCAGGGGTTAAGACCTTGGTATGTTGCCAGTTTACTGCTGTGGTCCCTTCCCCTTGTATAATTACAGTCATTCCCAGAGTGAAGGAAATTCCCTGAGCTTTTGCTCTAACTAGCCACAATGTTTCACTACAAAAAGGCACTTCTTTAAAAGAAGAAAAGTAATAAAACTTTCACATTATTAACTTTTTCCCTTTTAAAAGAGGCTGAAAAATGCCATTGTACCACATTAAAGACCTTTACATAAGACTCACCATTGGCTAATGAGCCTTGTTGTACAATCTACCACATGCAACTGCCTTCAAGTGCTGCTTTTAACTTAACCTTGATGTAGTGCCAGGAATGCGCAAAGGATATACTTTGATGGCGGGGGCAGTCTACTTCTCCCCATCCCCCACCTCCCCACCGCTTTCCATATTGATGCACTTCAAAATATCTGTAAGATTTAAATTTTACTGTTGTTTAACAGAGCAATTACTTTATATCCCATAAAGGAGGAATGAATAATTATCTGTCCTTTAGAAATAAGCAAGTATATCAGTTATTTGTAATATAAATGATAGGAAGTTGCTGATACTTTGTGCTTGCGTAGTGACTTTCTTCCTGCAGGTACAAAGCACTTCATAAGCATCCTCACAGCTCCCCTGCGAAAAAAGTATCATAATCTCTGTTTTATCATTAATAAAACTAGTTCAGTGACTTTCCAGAAGATGACACAGACTATCAGCATCAGAAACAGGATCTGAAGAATTTTTACTTGCAGTTCCCTCTTTGATTATGAGTCATTTCCTACCATCGCTGGAGTGAATTATTTTGGTAGCAGTGCTACTGGAATTTGTTTAAATTTCATGTTATGGCCAGATGTGTTCTCCATAGAAACACATATTTGATTTATATGATAATACTTATAACATAGGTAGTATTCTGAAGATATTTCGGAGGCACTTATCTGACATTACTCTTTCCTTGAATAAAATGACTACGATATTGAAATTGAATCCTAAACTTTCCATTAAGAGTATTTATAGAAATGTTAATTTTCTTGAGCTTATAAGTTGATAGACTTAAGTTTTGTCTGTTATTTCCTTGATTGCATACTCAAAACATATAGGAGCTGTTACCTAAATGTTTTAATTTTCCATCATTTGAGAATTTTGTGAATGAAAAGAGTGTCTGATGTTCTTGAAATGAGACATGAAAGGTCATTCACAAAGGATATATTCAAGGGAAAAACAGATGACAGAGCATAGGAAAATGAATAGCAAAGGGACAAAGATAAATTTTGCTAAATATATCCCAAAAGCCAAGACAAAAGATATTCTCTTGATTTGGGTATGAAAAGTTTGGAAAGTCTTCATGGGACAATTCAGAGTCTAGTGGAAGTGAAAATTGAAATTCCTTTTATTTTCTGACATAGAATCATAGAATTGTCTAGGTTGGAAGGGACCTTTAAGATCACCAAGTCCAACCATCAACTTAACACTAAACCATGCCCCTCAGCACCACTTCTACCTGTCTTTTAAATACCTCCAGGGATGGTGACTCCACCACTTCCCTGGGCAGCCTGTTCCAATGCTTAACAACCTGCATCCATTTTGCATGTCAGGTAATTTACCATTTTCTTCAGATTTGAACACAAAAAAATGTAGAATCATATTTTGAGTAAGAAAAGTTTTAACAGCAGCAAAATTAAGACCACCTCGTAGCTTCTGAAACTAACCCCCTAAGTGTACAAAAGTAATTAAAAATATCTGGGAAGCTGTGGGGTCATCCAGAACATTTAATCAGGCTCTTCTATGAATTTTCAAGTTTACAGAACAGGATAAGCGACAGAATTACTAAAACTGAGTATGAATTTTCTCCTTTAAGTGTAGACTGAATTAAAATATAAAGCGGATTAAAAATAAGGCTTCCTTCCATTCCATCCTCTTCGAAGTCAGGAAAGAAAGTATTTTTCACATGCCAGCTACTGATACAGTAGGAGGAGAACTGATGCTCAATCTTGTAATTTACTGGGTGGCATGTGTGGCACAGCTGAATCAAAGCAAAGTGAAAAACAAAAGATTAAAAAAGGACATTTGTATTTTTTTTTGCTTTTTATTACTGCATTTTAACCACTCACCGTCATTATCTTGAGCTTTTGTTGATCCAGTTTTCTCTCTCTCTTTCTAGAATAACCTTCTAAACCAGAAAATTTCATTTTCCAAATGTAATTTTAATTTCTTCTTTTAAATATTGCCAGTAAATATGAGCAATTTTGACCACTTCGGAATATGGAGGACTGACTAGAACTGGTTGAGATAGGTTAAATTTTTCTTTTCAACAAATACCTTTGAGTAGTTTTCATTTCTTAATTTGAAAAGAAATACTATTTTGAGTTTTGAAGTTATTTATGAAAATTTATGGGAGTGAAGTTGAGCCTGGGAAGAAAGGAGGGGTGGGGGGAAGGTGTTTTAAGATTTGGGTTTTATTTCTCATTAGCCTACTCTATTTAGATTGGTAATAAATCCATTTTCCCCCTTATCTCAACCTACGAGCCTTTCGTTATATTTTCTCTCCCCTGCCCAGCTGAGGAGGGAAGTGACAGAGTGGCTTGGTGGGCACCTGGTGTGCAGCCAGGGTCAGCCCACCAGAGATGTATAATGAGAGTAGATACAAGGTGAAAGTTAAGACGATGGTACAGGCATGAGAGAAGCATGTACAGGTTGAAGGGAGAGCTGGAGGGGCAAAGGTAAAAAAATGAGAAGCCTGAAACTCAGACAGGGCAGGACTTAAAAAATGTAAAGGGAACAACTTTCCCTGACCAATTTGTCTTCACCTTGCATCAAACTTTTTATAGGTAACATAAACACTGGGACAGTTTGGATAATTACAGAAAAGAGTTATGTTGAAACCAAACAAATTGATGTTATTAGAGGCAGAAACCTTTAAAAGAACTATGTAAATATGTCGGAGAACACGGCACTGTCGTTTCCTGAAAAATTACCTGTGTGTGTATGAAATGTGGTTTTTGACGGGGTTTGAATAAGAATCCGTATGAGCTCTGCCTGTGTTGCACACAGTCTGCTTACACAGGCAGAATTGTTTCATTTTCTCTGTTAGTCCCCCAAGTGATATAAAATCCCTGCTAACATTCTTCCTCACCCTGTATTTGCTAATTAACTCTTCAAGCACTGGCATGTGTTAGAGATTAGTCAAACGTGGTTTCTAATATCTCAATGGAGAAGGGAGCAGGCATTTCCACGTAATCAAGTTATCTTTTTGAGGTGGAATTTCATCCCATACAATTTATTATATACTTAAAATAAAGACATTTTCTTACTGGCTGAGGAATTATGGGATTTCCCAGAATTCTGTGACTTTCATGACCTTCATTTAAATAGCAGAATTCTTGATCTTGCTTTGCAAGGCCCAACTTTGCAATCAGTAAATGATGGTCTTACTTTGCAAGGAAAAAAGATGTGCAAATGACTGCTGTTCTTCCCTCCACCTAGAGTAACAGAAACCTGCACTGAAGTATGACCAGGCAGTTTATTTGAGCTGCAGACACATAGAAATAAGTGGCTGGACAAGCACGAGGAGAATCCTATACCGTTGTCAGTCAATTACCGTTTCTGTGAGAAAAAAAAAAAAAAAATTATTTAGTTGCTGTCTAATAGCTTACGTGCATATTATCCTCCAGCCAAACAGGCTTGTGAATTTACGGGTTAAGAGCACTTTAACAAAATCTAGTTCTTCCAATGTTTTGCCTTATTGGTGTTTCTAGGAGTGGCTGTAACTCCACAGGTTGCTGCAGCTCTCAGCTCAGTATTGAGGCCTTGAAGCTATGTTGTTCTGAACTTGTTGAAATTATTTCAGTGAAGAACTATGACGTAGTAAATAATTTGCCTGGAAAGCATGTTGCTGTTAAATGGATGGAAACTCTGGAAAGTAATGGATAATTAATAGCAACTTCTCTTCTTTTTTTTAGAGGATGCTGTCCTTGTATAAGGACTGTCAGGCTGAAAAGATGGAAAAAATAAGAAGGAACTTGGATATTAAAGATTCTTCTGGATTGCGGCTTCCAAAACTAGGTGGTTGTTTCACTAAAACTATTTTTTTATTTGTAAATTTCTTATTTATAGACTCCTCCTTCCATAATTCTATTAAACCAAGACGTTAAAAATGACACCATTTAAGTTCTGCACTGGTGTCTAGTATCTGCTATCACTGCAGCGCATTGCTTTGTAAGTATAATCCTGAACAGACTGTCTCACTTTTGCACTGTACTGTAGAGTAGCTTGATAGCACACTGAATGGTAACTGTGACTGTAAATGGTAGAGTGAAAAAGCAGAAATTAGCTGATGTCTCTGATACGCGGTATAAATATCATGGCGGGACAGTGTAGGAAGAAACTGAAATGAATTGAGGTTAGAAAGGACTTCTGGAGGTCATCAAGTCAAAGCTCACTGCGCAAAAGAGGGTTAGCTACAGCAGTTTGCTGACAACCATGTCCAGTTGTCTTCTGAATATCTGCAAGAATTGAGACTTCACAACCTTTCCCAGCAATCTGTTCCAGTGTTTGACTGCCTGTATAGTAAAAAAGCTTTTTTCTCATGTTTAAACAAATAATACAGTTTGTGCCCATTGTTGTTTGTTCTTTTACTGCACACCACTGAGAAGAGTCTGTCTCTTTCTTCTTACTCCTCCTATCAGGTATTTATACACCTCAATGAGATGCTCCTGAGCCTTCTCTTCCCCAGGCTGAACAGTCCCAGCTCTCTCAGCCTTGCCTCATAAGAGAGATGCTCCTGTCTCTTAATCGTCTTGGTGGCCCTCTACTGGATTCTCTCCAGTACGTCCATGTCTCTCTTGTACTGAGGAGCCCTGAACTGGACCCAGCACTTTAGTTGTGTCTCACCAGTGTGGAGCAGAGGGGAAAGATCACCTCCTTTAACCTGCTGGCAATGCTTTTCCTCCTGCAGCCCAGGATGCTGTTGGCTGCCTTTGCTGCAAGGGCACATCGCTGGCTCCTGTTCAACTTGTTGTCCACCAGGACCCCCAGGTCCTTTGCTGCAAATCTGCCTTCCATCTAGTCAACCCCCACCTTAGTGAATGTGGTTATTCTTCCACACATGGAGGACTTGGCACTCCCCTTTGTTGAACTTCATGATATTCCCGTTTGCCCATTTCTCCAGCCTGCCAAGATAGACATGGTGTATCAGCCACTCATCCCAGTTCTGTATCATTTGCAAACTCTGTCCCACCCTCCAGGTCATTAATGGGGATATTAAGTAATATTGGCCCCAGTATTGCCCCCTAGGGCACACTACTGGTGTGTCAACCCCAGCTCAACATTGTGCCACTGCCCACAACCTTAAACAGCATTGGAAATATGCATTGTAAATACCAAATTTGAAAGAAAGAATCTTTGTACAATGGGCACAGAGAAAAAAAGGGAGAAAGATGACTTTAAAACGCCAGCCATCCTATCTGCAATGACAGTCTGCTGCTGAAATATTTGACAACGTCCTGAAAGTATGTTCATGATCTATGGGCAATCACAAAAATCTTTGGAGTTAATGGGTGTGCTTATCACATTAGGTGGGAATAAATCATAGAACAATTAAATATGCATTGGACTGTAAGGGAAGTTGTGACTGGGGAAAAACTAGGAGAGGACAGAAGGGCTGTCCTTTATTGCTTCACTGGCCTGGACATGCACTGGTGGAGTGGTGCATAACCACACGTGACAGGAGGATGTGACCGGAGCCATGGGTCACAGAAGGTGGACAGTCAGAGCAGAAGAGGACAGTGTATCTGGAACTATGAGGAATCCAAGAATGAAAGATTTTTTTTTTTTCTTGGGAAAAAACAGGTAGAAGGGATCATGACTATCAGGAAAGCAAGTGTGTGGTTTTGAATGAGGAAATTGTATAGTGCTAATTGCTTCTGTTGTATTCAGGGGTTCAGGAATGGTGTATTTTTCCATAAATAAGTTTGTCACCAATATTATGATCTGGTCTTAGACAGAAATGGCAACTGTATTCTTACTTGCAGTGGTTTATTCACTGTCACTGTGTTGTACAGACTGACCGACAGAATGCAGTCCTTGTTAAATGGAGCATAAACACGCTGTCGTGGTTTAGGCCGTGCACTCCCTTTTACCAAGAAGGTCCTTGATCTCACCAGTTGGTTGCAGTTATATCTCTAGTAGTGGTTAATCTGGAAAGAAATATTGGAAAATCAGTGCAGCAATGAATGTCTGGTGTCTTCTAAAATCAATCTTCACTTATCTCTTTATATTACCTTACAGAGAAACCCAGTAGAGGGGGAATGAATACTGTGCAGAAAAGGGATCGTGAACTGGAATTTTGTTCAGTGTCTTTGGCAGTTTTGCCAGTTACTTGTACTGTCAAGGGCCACCCCTGGCCAGAACAGAGGGATGGCATCATCTTTCCAGTCATGCAGATATACTGTGTATAAACTCACTGGATTTGGCCTCAAATTGCCTGTCTTGGCAATCTCCAGGTTTTGGCACAAGTAAGGATCATTCGCTGCCGGCAGAAAGTCACCAGGTCTCAGAGGAAAATGAGATTCAGTCTATGTGCTCAAAACTGGAACAGGGTACAAAGGCAGGCAGGATCTCTCTTTCACAGTGTGTTTTATGACTAAGGAAAAACTACTGAGAGCTACTGAATATCCACCAATCATTACAGCCCTTGGAGATGAGAAGCCATGGTAAAAACTGTATCACTGCAGTGTCTGCAATGTGGGGATTACTTCAATAATTCATGTCCTTACACTCTGTATCATGCTATAAATATTAAAAAAAAAAAATCCATTTAATCCTGTGTTTACCTTTTGCTTTAGTGTTTTCCTTTTTTCATCATTCTGTGGATTAATGCTCACACAGTTGTCTTGTGTGCACAGGCTCCCCAGATTTTGTATCATACACAAGGATAACTTGTTTACACAGAGTTTTCCAATTCACTTTTACAGCATGTCAGCAGACTGAGTTGTGATCTCTTGGCTCATGCCAGAAGAATGGGAATTTAATTATCAGACAAAAGGTAAAGGTGCAGTGATTTTGTATCTCTTTACTTTTGAGGCCACCAAGGAGGATGAAAAAGATTCCACACACCTTTTCAGTTAGCCAGACTGTCTGTTCTGTGATTTTACAGATAATGACAGTAAATAGCTCACACAGCACATTTGTATCCATGTTTAAGAGCTATGTAAAGCAGTTGGAGCTGTTACACAATGCCAAATGCTCTCCTTAATCCACAGTTTCTCCTGTCATAATCTAAGCTCTTCAGGTTCTTGCAGTAATAGGGTAAAAAAGATTGTGACTAGGGAGGGACTGGTGCAGCAGGGTTTGCTCTCTTACATGTTGAAGATAAATTAGCCAGAGAAGTTATATCCTCTTGGGTTTTGTTGTTGTCTAAATCTCAGACTTTGTAACTGTTGTCAGCCAAGTAACCTTGGGATTTGTGTATCGCTTCACAAATCGCTGGACAGTGATGCTCAGTGTGAGGCATTCAGCCCATCTCCTGCCTTTCCCCATAGCTCTCCCTTGCACAGATCACTTTGCGCTCTATGTCATAGAGATATAACTTCTGTCTTAGTGCTTTAGTTTATAATATCAGATAGCAGCACAGCTTTTGCGATTCATGACGATAAGTCTTGAACACTGTGACTCATGGTAGCTCACTGAGGAGCAAAGCATGCTTGAGAAAATTTTAAAATTCTGCTAAAAAATTGTGTGGGAAAACTGGTTTGCAAGATCTACTGCCTTGCATAATGGGTACATAATGGGTCTTATAGCTGAGTTCTATTTCTTCTTTGTAATCTACAAGACTGAAACTCCATTATATAGGAAAGCACAGTCCTATAAAGCAGATGGTGGGAGACAGAATTAGTGCATGGGAATTTTGAAAGGGATTGTACTTCAGGGGGTCATAGCTCTCTCTCAGCTCACTGAGGGATTTGAAATCATCCTGTAGGTATAATATTAATAGTAAGCATTGTTCATATAGATTTTGAGGTTCCACTTCATGCTTTCTAGCTATTGTGCTACTTAAAGCATTATGGGTGAACAGTAGATTGAAATACTTCAAATAACAGCTATTTCACACCATTTTCAACTGACAGTCAAAGAAAAACATCTTGCAAAAGTATCCTGGCAACAGGGCTTATAGCATCAGTGTAATTCTTGTACATGTATTAGCATGCTGTGGAACATCACTGTGTTCAGAGAAGAGAGCCGCAAATACATTTTTTATCCTGAAGTGGCAGTTTTCCTGAACTACAGCAGTAATGATTAACTAATCATCAAAACCAGGGTATTTGTGTGGAAAAGACAACAAAAGTCAAATAAAACCACGTTACATAAGCTCTTTGTAGGACTTTACTATTATTTGCATTAAAAAGATTTCCCCCATTGTAGAACCAGCAATCCTCAACCACAGGGCTGTTAATCTGAACCCTCCATGTTTAGATATTCATATGATGCTACAGATCTTTAGAATCATAGAATTGTCTAGGTTGGAAGGGACCCTTAAGATCAAGTCCAGCCATCAACCTGACACTGCCAAAACCACCACTAAACCGTGTCCTTCAGCGCCACGTCTACACATCTTTTAAACACCCCCAGGGATGGCGATTCCACCACTTCCCTGGGCAGCCTGTTCCAATGTTTCATAACCCTTTCTGTGAAGAAATTTTTCCTAATATCCAACCTAAACGTCCCCTGGTGTAACTTGAGGCCATTTCCTCTTGTTCTATCGCTTGTTACTTGGGAGAAAAGATTGACCCCCACCTCGCTACAACCTCATTTCAGGTAGTTGTAGAGAGCTATAAGGTCTCCCCTCGGCCTCCTTTTCTCCAGAAAATAAGAAACTGAAATAAGAAATAAGAAATCCCTCATAAGAAATGAGTGATTTAGAAGTACTTATAGGAAACATTCAGCAGTGAAACCTGCAAATTTGTGAGGGAGGTGGTAATTTTCACAAATCCCTTCCATTGGGAAAGAATAATAGTTTGAGCGCAACCAACAGTGCTTATTTAGTCACAGGCCAAGTGAACAGTAACTTTCAATGACAGACTGCCTGAGATGGCAGATGAGGCCATGCAGAGCATTGCTTGAATAACCAGTCTCTGCCTCCTACCTGCACAGCCTTCTGCTCTTTTGGTTCTGTAACTGAGCAAGGGATTGTGTTTTTTGCAGCAACAAGAGAGAAGCAGTGGGAGTAGGAAGCTTAAATTGCCTGGGTTCTTCCCAGCTTTCTGGCCTGGTGCTGCTCCTTCCCCGCCTTGTCCTCATTTCTGCAGTCAAAATGTCAATTTTGTGTACACTGTCAGGAAGCCTTGAAACCAAGGATGGAAATGCCCCAAATGACCCCAAGTGTGGTATTGGTTCCAAAAAGCAGAGTGCCAGGGAATGCCACAGAGTCTGCTGAGGACTCTACTGATTTTTAAGTAAAAGAGGTTCAAAAGCATAGAAAGGCATTGGATATATCCAAGCATCTCTTAAATGTTTCTGTAGGAAGCCAAACTTCAATGGGCCCAATTTTGTGACATAATTCAGAACAGAANATCTCTAGAAGTGTTGAACCAAACAAACAATTTATTTCGTGTTTGTTTGTGGACACTGTTCCAGCGGAATTAATCCCAAGTCAAGTACAATCTACACATGCTCCTTACTTCAGCCGCGATGGGTATCACCCGTTTTCACATACCCAGCATAAAACCAATATAAACATTTTATCATATATGCAGGCTAATTCAGCAGGGGTGTGATTCTGTGATGATGATTCAAACTGAATTTGTACTGCAGGTGATTTGGAAGTGCTTGGATCCAGTATTAATAAATGTAGGACCACACAGACCACACGGTCAGAAAATTTGAGCTATATGGGCTGCTTGATTAAAAACTGATATTTCTGGGGCAGGGTGAGTGAGGTTGAATAGAGTGAATCTTCCACGAAGGGCTTCATTGGTTTAACTTATCAATCAAAACCTCACTTCCTACCTGCACAGAAATATCTGCTGATAGCAACTTCTTTGTGCTTTTGTATCTGTAGTTATAACAGATGTTATGATAAGGAAGATTATGGACTGTGCAAAAGCTAAGAAACTTTAGTTAAGCTTTTAGTTTTTGACCTACATTTTGTGTGGCTTGAGCAAATCTCTTCTCCCTCTGTAAAAAAGGAATAATTATATATTGTACATGAAGCATTTGAACATAAAGGTGTCTAGGTTCATATAGGTATGCAGAGAGCATCAGAAGTGGATACATTCTTTGCATCTTCACCAAACCTAAGAATAACATAATTTACTGACCAAAAAATAATTTGCATAGGGTTAATTGACAGCTGGTGGTGTAACCAACAAGATGAAAACTCTGAGTTCTCGTCCTTAATTATCCCTGAGCATTTTGTCGGTAGTAAACTTATAAAGTTTCAGATAGGGTAAACATGTCCTAGCTCTTGTAAATCCCTCTAAGCGCAGTTGGTTCTTCTTCCCCCTCTGCCCTATAATGTATAATTTTGAGCAGCTGCAGCACAACATATCACAGGTGGTGACAGTATTTCAGCAGCAGATTAACTTCTCCCTACTGAACTGGATTCTCAGGTGAAACAGAGCTTTTGATGACTTGAGACTTTTGGAGTTTCAAGTCCCACTGCATTTTGGCAGGATCCTTGTATGTGAGTCGTGCTTGAAGAAGAAACAGATAACAAAGAGCAGACTATGCTGGCTTTTTGCTTTGATTCATAAGGCATTTCTACACTGCAGTTGTGAACAAGAAACAGAAATAATACTATAGGTTTGAGGATCTAATGTCAATGATATTTAAGATGTCTCCTGATGTAGAGCAGTAGCATTAATTTCATATAACAGAGCAACTTATTTTAGCCACAGGTTTAATTATTGTTTTTTGTTGTTTTTTTTTTTAAAGCTACAGATTGCCTTTTACATAAAAACTATGATTAAAACCAGTTCTGTCTAGTTCAACCTAATGTTAAAAGCAGAAACTAAAGACACTGGGGGCAAAAAAATCACAGGCAATGGGATTTAGGTCTACAAGTACACATTTCTATTTTTGAAAAGATTTGTTTTTCTGGGTTTTTTTTGGTGTTAGTAAAGTACTAATCCAGATAATAGTTTTAATAGCATAAGAAAAACAGTGCTTAGCAAGCTGAGTAATTCTATGGCCACCCCCCATCTGCCTGTCGTGTTACTGTGATGACACAGTGAAAAGGGACAAAAGAAGATGTCAGCAAAGAGACGTATTTCCACTAAAAGCCTGAAACACTTTTTATGGAAGACAAAGACAGATGAAAGAAGGAGACAGGTAAGGAAGAAGGCTAGAAAGAGAGTTTTGCTGAAACCCTTCTTAAAATAGGATGAAGATTGTGAGAACAAAAGATCAGAGGGCAAGACAAAATGGGAACTGTCATCAGCAGGTCAACGTGCCTTCCATATTCTAAAGAGGACCACGGGAAATTTCCTGAGGTAACAAGATACTGAATGGCAATTATAGCTGTTTTAAGTGGACAGAGCTCCTCCAGGCCTACACATATTACATCCTTGAGTCTGAAGAGGAAGGAGTGAGGGAAGAAATAAGAAAAACCTTGGCAAGAGTCTTGAAATCTTGCCAAGGATGGCAGTGACACTAGAGAAAGGGACAGATGGCTAACTCAGTGCCTGACAGTAAGAAATTAGTAAAGAGCAACATGCCCACGAAGTTGACTTCTGCTATGAGGAAGATTTTGGGATAATCAGCAAGGTTTTTCAATCATTTTCATCACTGTTGTGTACATATTCTTATGCTTCCTAGAAAACAGGATGGACTAGGTGATCTCTTGGCATCTTCTGAAGTCTTGCATTTTTTATTTCTCAGATTTAAAATAACTTGGCAATGACGTCAGCTGTACTGTGAGAAGAAAATAAATTTTAAAATACAGAGAATTTTCCTTCATCCTGCTATAGATATAGCCCTATAGAACAACTCCATTAGGGGGAAAAATCTGGAAAACAAAGATGATATGAAATGTGTGAATTATCGTGCTGTATATAGCACAGACAAGACAATAGTATATTTGAAGTCATTCAGATGGACTCTGAAGCATGGGGGGAGGGTAGAGGCAGAAAGCACAAGCAGTCTAACATTTTCTACACATTCCCCTATTAGCTGTTGCTTCCTTTATGTTTCTGTTTTGAAATGCATATAACAAGGTACTTAACTCCTACAGAAATTATTACTCCCTCAGACGCAGCTGAAAATACAGCTTAGTTTATATTCTGGTATTTAGCATCACTAAACCACATAATATTCAGGATAGGGTAGGAGAACTTTGTAAAAACCTCTTCTTGTCAAAGGAATTGCTCTCAAGTATCAATTAAGATTCCTTTCACTTAATGGAATGAAATATTCCATTCATTGTGCCTGACAAATCATTCTGCAAAAACTGTTCCTGAAGATTGTGTTTGATCACTTTACCTCATGTTTCTTCTCCTATGAAAGAAGAAACAGACTTAAAAAATAAAGACTAGACATTAAAGATGTAGTATAAAAAACAGCTTTTATTGACAAACGTAAATGCTACAACTCACAAATGTTACATTTCCCCAAATACCTTTACATGTACACTCTCTTAGTTCAGTTACGGACAATTGATTTTCAGTAATTATTTTTGAAAGGCTTAGTAGTAATGATCTCACAAAGAAGAGGAAGCAGGAAAAGATATTCAAATTTATCCTCCTGCACTAATACACAAAGATGTTATTTACTGCTTAATAAGTAGAAAACAATGAAAGTTCTTTGCAGGACAGAAAGTGATACTTCACAACTGGGAATTTTTTACATATTGTCTTTTTTTTCTGACATCGTGTCACAGCAATGTTGTTGCATCAATACTAAATACATTAATTTCCATTTTTTTTAACTTGGCCAAGTGACAAAAACCTGCTAAACTTACCTTCTTTCCTGGACAATGGCCTACCTTCACCAAGAAAGTTGCAGAATATTGTTTCTGCCCAGTAAAATGTTAGAATAACTGTTCCTTTCCAGGAGGAAAATACCTGCTGAGTTGGAAACTATAAATTTAAAACTTCTCAGTCTGAGAAGAACAGAATCTGGCTCTTGCAGTTCCTCTTGTCTGAATGTTATAATCACCTTTTTGTTACAGAAAAACTGGGTAGGAACACCTCTTTTTTTGTCATGTTTTAAAGGGCAAACTATAGCTGTGATCAGTTACTTTAGATGGTACCTAATATTTCTCCAGAGACAATCCTTGTCTTTGGTTTCAGATACGTCGAGAGGTCTCTTGGAGTTGGCTTAAAGAGCTCAAATAGTCTGGAATTTCAGAAACTTGGGATTTTAAATGGCTTCTTCGTCAGCCTGTGAGGTTTCTCACTGCCTTTCTGAGGTGTGTGACTCTTCTCAGTCATCATATAAAGAAGAGAAGGAATCTAGTCCTGTGTCCTTAATTCAATAAATTAGATGGTGCAATGCCTACTTTGTGTCATTCTGAGTTTCTTTTATTTGAATTACTCTTTAGCTGTGGAAAGAAGTACATGAAATCATCTGTGAACAAAAAGTCTGTAAAGCTGTTGGATCATTAATGAGATAATCAGTACTCTGGGCTTTGCAATACTCCTTGCTTCGTAATCCTGATAACAGTCTGTCTCAGTCCATCTCTCTTCCTTGTAAGTGTTCTCTAAGTATAGATCTAGTGGGGACTTTGTTTTTTTTAATTTGCCTTCTCAAACGTCCATCTTTGTAAGAGGTTTGCTTGCTTCGTTGCATAATTTGCCTTCTCAAACGTCCATCTTTGTAAGAGGTTTGCTTGCTTCGTTGCATATATTTATACATAGAGTCTGTTTGATAGGCAGTAAAGTTACCCACTGGAAATAAAAAAACCCCAACCATATCCCAGAAAAAAGCTGTTGAAATCTTACTGGAATCACCAGTGCAAAGTGGTGCTCTCCCTTGAAAATAAGCGAAGGCTGAATGCAAGTAATTCATCATTCAGATTCTTTTTCTGGCGCTTGCAACCTTGAGATCATTTGCCTGTTCCTGGCTAGACAGAATTCAAATCCAATTGTAACAATAAACCATGACTTTGAATGGATCAATCACAATTGGTTCTCTTTGTTACCTTAATTGAACCACCTTGTAATTACTGAAGTATTTATTTTTAATTATCAGTTTTCATTTGCTCTGAATGACTGCATTCTGCTTCATTCCTCCAATAGCAATTTAGAAATATAATATGGAAACCTTAATAGATTCCACTGTGGAAAAATAATAATGAAATTAAGAAGTGAATAAAGGATAATGATGATCCCAGAGATATAGCTGTGAAAATATCAGGGAAAATTGTATTTCAAAAGTAAAGCATTACTTTTCACCCTTTAATAAAAGTGTCACTATCACATCATGAATATCCCTAATGGTATTAATCCACCAAGGCTCTCCCTCAGCTTTCTCTGTCCTTCTGAGCTTAGACAGTCAAATGCACCGCTCTATTCTTAACCTGACATCAAAGCTCTTTTATTCCTCTGAGTATATAGGTCAGTGACTATTCCAGAAATAAGTCAGTTACTTATTTCATTTAAGTTCCCCTAACATTTTACTGTTAGTTTAATGAAAAGAGAGAAATAGACTGGTTGGGCATTGCAGTAAAATTCCAAGGAAGTATGAGCTTAGCTAAATTTACGGTACGGAAAACTTGTCTTGGCTTTTGCCACAGCTCAGAATATGTTCTTAACCAACTGGTTTTGAAGCAAAGAAAGAAGTCTGTCTAGAAGAAACAACCTTTCCCAAAAGTGAATGTAGTGATATACACACCTCCTCCACCTCCACTTTTATGGAAATGCCTGTCACCAGACAGAATAGTTCATTCCTCTGAAAGGTGTTCACAATGAATACAAGAACGCAAATATTTTCAGATGTTCTGTGGTAGGCAGTGTCTTTTCCATGGTCATTTGAGAGGCTGTGGTCTGCGTCAGATCATCCGGTTTCTCAAATCTGTATGTTGATGCCCATTAGCTGCTTGGTTACACTGATAACATCGGTAACACAGTTCTGGGGGAGACATGGACACCAGCAGTTGCAGTGCTCTGGCTGTTCAAGTGTGTTTACTTGTCACTGGTTTAAATGAGACATCAGGAGTCACCATATGAAAAGTTAGAAGGATCAGTATGGGAGGAAAAAATACTGCTGTCTTGTTCTGTCATCCAACTTTCTGCCTGTGGAAATGGCCAGAACACCTCTCTGAAGTTTCAGTAGCTCACACTTGACTGTTCCACTGCTTTCATCAAAATGGTGGAACAGTAAACTCATTGTGACTCAGTACTCATCCACAGCATTTCCTTGCTTATTTGGGATTTTTGGAGACAACACACTTTACAACATACATTCTTTCGTTACGAGACTGACTTCTTTATTTTTGATTTGTTTTCACAGAGTCATAAATGAAAGCAAAGCTCCAAAGTTCCTCAGTGTGGCCACTCTGAAATAGGCTGACCTGCAGGGAGCTTCTCCTTCTGGGAGCATCTCAATGATCCTTATGGGTCCCTTCCAACTCAAGATATTCTATGATTCTGTGATCACTTAGTACTACCTCTTTGGTTTCTCTCTGTCACAGTTAAGTGCACAAGTAACTCTCCATGTGTTTTCTGAGCTGAGGAAGCAGTTCTTTTTCTGGTAAAGTTGCACATCAGGAAAACTTTTTTTGACAGTCATGGTAATTGGTTGCCAGTGATAAGGCAGTGAGGGCATTTGATTCACTGTCACTAAAGGTCTCCATGAGTAGATTATGTACAAAGAATGAAAGACAAACATAGATACAATCCCTTTCCTGCAGAGGGCAGAGAGAGGTGATCCAAGTCCATCAGGTTGTTTCCACTGCTGTTATATATAATTAATTCAGGAAAATAATTTTCCTCCCCTCTACAGCTAACTTGTTTTCTGGGGGTCCTGTGTTTCCCTTTCTCTCGCTTAGATCATTAACTGTTTGTTTTCCTTTCCCAATATTCAAGTTTAAATTCCATTGATGCTAATGGAAAATACATGTGCAGGGGATAATAAACACCTAAATATTTGGATTCTGCTAACACTCGTCCCTAGGGCATAACAGTAAAAATGTTATAGGAAAATACATTTGTGCAGAAGCACCAGAAACAGAGAAGGAGCAAATAGACGTCTCCTTTTTCCCACTGCAGCAAGATAAAGAAGAAGTAAAAACTGTCTTTTGGTTCTCTTTAGATAAATTTGTTGTCGTGGTTTAGGCCAAATCCCACTGGGGCCGTGGGGGACCCCAGATGGGACCGACAGATGCTCCCCTCTACCCCTCGTCGAAGAGAGAGGCAGAGGAGGAAAAAGAGACTTATGAGTTTAGAAGGAACTAAACTACTTTAATGAAATATTAATAATAAAATAAAAAGAAAATAATGAAATATATACAAAACCGTATCAAGCTCCCAGGATGACAATCACGACACCGGCTGGCACTGGGGCAGTCCCAGGCTGGACTCAGTGACGGACGGGAACTGGATTCCGGATCTGCAGGCAGGATCGGGACCAACGGCAGACGAACAGTCCTCCTCAGATGTCGGCCATTGAAGGAAGAGAGAGACAGACCCAGAGGCAGTGCTCCCAGCACTCTCAGCTCCCAGCTCTGCTGCTGAACCTTTGATCCCTCAGCTTTTTTATACTGAGCATGATGCGGAGGGGATGGAATACCCTGTTGGTCAGTTTTGGGTCACCTGTCCTGTCCGCTCCTCCCTGCAGGTGGGACCCCACTGTGTTTTTCTGCTTCCAACACTCCAATGTGGCAAATAACCAAGTTGGTTGGCCTTGGGTGTTATAGCGATAAGTATAAGCAAGAGCCTCTCCGCATACCACGTCTGGACATCAGCCATAACATTGGTCTTATCACTCTGAGAGAGAGAACATTGTCTGCACAATATGCTGTTAATTTCAGCAGTTAGAAGAGGCCCAGCTAAGAAGCAAAGTTACTGAACAAAATTGGTCCTGTTTTACCTCAAACCAGGACATTTGTTCACATAAAAAGAAATAGAAATTTTATATTACTCCAGCACCCGTGTTTGAGGAACATGGCTCAGTTCTGCCTAGCAGAGATAGACATGACATCGGTGAATTTGTTAGCTTCTTGGAAGGATGCAAGCGCCTTACTGAGACAACTAAATTAAGACCATGGCCACTTCTGGCTTCATCTGTCATCAGTGATGAACAGGATAATCATGACTTCAGGGCAACTGAAGTTACAGGTGAGATGAATCCTGTTTGGGGGGCGGGTGTCTTAAAAGTTATTAACAAATATATGGTTTGTTCTTTCTCTGTATGTCATAATTCTGTTACTGTGCCACAACACTTGAGTGGTATCACTAATATTTCAAACTTTGGCCCTGTTTTTCTGCTTTTATTACATTAGGCCTGGAAGGGACCATCTATGTCAGCAAGCCCAGACCTTAACAGCTATAGGAAACCATGCATGAGATGGCTTAGTTAGGAAGATTTTGTTCTGTATGTCTCTGCAAACCTGTCTCCAACACCCTATGCAGATGTTGAAGATCTGCAGTATGAGACCAAAAGCTACAATGACAAAGTGGCACAGCAAGTGGAGACTGAGTGGAGGCTGCCACTGCCTGAGAAGGTGCTGGGACTCCTTAAACCCTTTGGATGATCCTAGATAGGAAATCATGACCCATGCTGCAGAGAGGTAAAAAACAAGAACACAACCGTCCTTGCTAATACGACCCAGGGAATCAAATAACCAGCCAAATCTGGGGATCTGAGTGTGTAAGCAAGCTACACAAATTTTCCTGTACAGCTTTTAACCACTGGAGAGAATACAATGTTCCAGGGACACCCGAGCATCCTGCCTAGCTCTGGCCAATCTTCTGCATCTTGATGTCCTCGCACCCCTCATCACTATCCCTGAAGCCAAATCAGGGGATCAGCAGAGCCTGGAAGTGTGGAAATAGGAGAGTATAAATAAAGCAACAGCAAGCCAATCTGTTTTCAGACTCCTGTGCATACAGCAAAACACCAGATATCCCAGGTTTCACGAGGAGAGCCAACCCAAAGGCAGATGCTTTCCTGCCCTGCGGCTTGCTTGGGAAAAGGGTTCGTATGTGTGTGTCAGGGGAGTGAAGGGGATTTGTCGGGGCAGGGAGGCATATGGCAGTGTTCTGCCACACTAATCTCCCTACGGTGCGGTGGCCATTAAGGAGCCTACGTCGCTGGGATCCATCTGGCAGCTTCTCCTGGGTGCCCTCAGGCCCTCCAGTCCACACCAGCCAACACGGAGCATGGGAGAGCTGCGCCAAGCCTTCGGCGCCGCCGTCCCACTGCCTCCGCCATGCCGCACTCGGGCAGGGAGAAGAGGGGAGCCCAGACCTCCATCCCTCGCCATGTACGGCGCAACAGAAATCACTATGTTTTTTTAGAAATCTCGTAGGACTGCATTTTTTTTTGCTGGGGAAATCCAAGCTAGCATGAATGTAAAGATTTGTAGCAGCATGTAGCACGTTTGTTTTGTATCCACTGAAGCCTCTGGGGTATACCTGGCTGAGTGAGGAACAAGCACTTTTCTTTAAATCCAGGGATCTCTTACATGGCCGAAGGTCTAGCTGCCGATACGGCCGTCTCCCCTAGGGCTAGCTACTGGCAGCAAAACTATAAAAACAAAGTAACTTTTCACTCCCTTTTATCGTCTCACTAACCCTACCCTCCTACACACCAGCCAGTGGGGAGAGGAAAGTCCTGACACTCCTTTTCCTGAAGGGACGAAAACATGAGTAGGAAATAGCTGGGCAACTTTGTGCCCTGTTGGCAACTGTAATTCCCCAGAATACACACAGGAATTATTATTGCAGTGATGGTAAGCAAGTTACAATTAAATGGTCGTATTTCACATTTTTATTTTTTATTAAATTTGTAGATATTTTTTTCCCCTAGCAATGCGACAGATGTGTGAAATTGGGAACAAACTGACTGAAAATTGCAGAACACTTTTCTTCAGCAAGGACATGCAGACGGCTACAGAAATGATAAACAGCTTTCTGGACAACATTGTTTAAATCCCCTTGGCAGCGTACCATCCCTTTTGAAGAAGAGTCACAGGATTCCTTGAGTGCGCTAAAGTACTATTGCAACTCTCATTACTGCTATGAACTTGCACACTTTCAGCACATTCTCAGTGGCGTTTAAAGTGTATCCCACATAATCTCAGACATAGTCAACCTTAAGAATATGCTAAATAGTAGTGAATGCAATTCCAAAGCAAGAAAAAGTCAGGGGGAAAAGTGCATATTTGAATATTCATGGCCAGACTCCTAATGATTAAAAAGGGGTAATTTCAAGTTTTTTCTCCAGCGGTCTCTTCAGTCTGTGTTTTAAAGAACAATATACTTTAAAAAAATAAACAATAGCTTGACAGTGCTCACCTAGAAGCTGTGCCTTGTTTTCTTGGAATAAAAGGTCAGTATTTTACAGGGTAAGAACTAGAGGCAAACAGGAAGCCTGTATACAGGCTGCTCAGCCCAGTACATCCATAAAGACTGAAGATATAGCTGGTTAATTTCTTCTGAAAAAGTTCACTGCTAAAGCAAGCAAATTAGAAACACTTTTTGTCAGAATTTTCTAGTAAAAAAAACCAATACCTATTCCACATCCTTCCACAAAACCATTACTTTTTTTGGACAAAGTCAGTTCTCGGCTGTGGGAGAAGGAATTAAGAGGGTAGGGAAAGACTGGCAAAGGGTAAATAAAAGTCAGATAAATTGGGTACTTTTTACAGAGATAACAAGTTTTTGCTGAAATATCTCCCTTCTTCCCAAATCAGTTCTATGACAAGTTTTGATCCTTCCTAGTTATACACACACAACGACAAACTACTTGTGCATATGGATCCCTCTTCCAAGTTGCTCTTGTTGGTTAGTGTAATTCTTTCTGGCTTTTAGCAAGCATAATCTCCTTTAATTGTGAGCCTTTCTTAATGAAGGCTATTCTTGAAACTGTCATTTAAAATAAGTCATTAATTGTTTTCCACCCCCCATTAAATATAATAGGAAGCTATACCATTAATTCTATCACTGCTAAATCCCCACATTGCCAGATGCTGAAGCAGAATGGGACTATGGATTACAAAACATATGGATTTATTTACACTAGGTAACTTCTTTATTAAAATATCTTAACACAGTCATTACAGAGACTTCTTTCCCAAGCCCCTGCTGTCACACTCCGCTCTGCTCAGGAACACACACCACATCTGCTTTTCACATATGCTCTCCAGCCCCAGTCCACCCACATGGGCCCCATTCGCAGCAGTATGTGCCCCTCCTCCCGAGCCTCAGACGCAGACACACAATGAGGCTGTAGCACTAACAGAAGTACTGTGGGTTCAAATCCGCCCCGGCTGGCTTGGAGAACATGCCGAGACCGTCCCCGTTCCAGCATAGCTGGTCTTCAGCGATAGACTCTCCAGCTCACGCTGACTGTGCAGGGACTCCTGCGATAGCAGTGGTCCCCAGAAGCAATGCAGCTTATCCAGCATAAAACTGCTGAGGAAGATTTTTCACTGATCCCACGACTAGGGGTTTCTAGCTCATTAAGAAAAGATTAAAAATACAATCCCACACCTTCCTCTCTCCTTTCAGGCCACAAGCGCCCTGAACTGTAGACTAATGCTAAACACAGTCCCTTGCTACTGGGGACTAAGAGAAAGACCTTGGGATGAACTGCCTATTTCTCTTTCCTCAGAAACTGCTCAGACACCTTTCTGAGCAGTGTAAGAAAGATGCCTGCTGGAACGGATTGATGGATTATTCTGAAGCTTTCATTCTGTGTTTGTTTTGCATAGGTCTGACTTTCTAGTTGCAAGAGCAGGCATGCCCTTCCCCTCCCTGTGTAGTTTGTTCTAATTCTGCAAATAGATAACCAGCAAAAAATGGAAAATGTTCTTAAAACTTTGACTCTTTGTTTCCTACCTGTCTCCTCTTTCCTTGGTTACAGACTGTCTTTTCCCCATGGACAACATGCTTTTGCCTGACTTTCTAATTCTCCACCCCTTCAGTAATTGTTTTTTTCTTTCTGAGTTATCATCTTTGAGGCAAAAATGTGTGACCTCTTTTTTTATTAGCAGAAAACACATATTCTAACAAAGGACTTTTGAAACTGCCTCCATAGCAACCAAGGATTCTTTATAAAAGAGGATGTTTAAGATCTTCTCCTTGCTTAACAATGTGTTGCAAACCACAGCCCCCATTCTAATGAACTACATTTACAGTGCACACCTCACCCCCATCACCCCCACATGAAAACGTTAAAGATGCAAGGTAATGCACTCAAAAATTAGGAAAGAGACAATTAAGGCTTTTTACTAAGGTCATTCTATTTTTCCTCCCCACCTTTACCCTCTGCTCAGTGGCACCAGGTTCCTAGTACCATTCACATCTTCATACCTGAGCTGTCAGTATGAATTGCTTCTCCTTAGTGCGCTCTTTTGAATCCCTTTAGTCCAGCCATTTCCACAGGTTCAGCACACAGCTATTATTTTCTATTCACAAACTCTCCACTTAACCTCAACCCAGTCCCCAAATCTTCTCTCACCTGGTTCCCAGCTCTGCCTAGGATTCAAGACAGGTTCTATTCCTTCCTCCACTCTCAGACTAGTCTCTTACCTTGCCCCTCATCTAACTCCTTTTTTGATTCCTTGTTCAGTCTTAATTTTCTCTGTCCCACCACATCTTGACTCTTGCTCCCATTCTCTGCCTTCTCTTGTCTGGGCCCACAAGCCCTGTTGCCTTCCTGTCTCTTCTCCTTTGTCCACTCAATTCCAGTTGTCCAGATGGAAAATTATTCCAGCCTAATTGCTCCTAACCTGAGTTCTGTCTTCCCTCTTTGTTTTATCTGTCAAATGGTCCCATTTGCTCTAGCAGGTTCTTCTGTCTGAACTCGTCTTACTTTAGCAGCTCTTTTGTTTTATCTGTTCAGTTTACTATTGCTTGAAATACCGGACCATTCTTACTAACTTTTTGTCATTTATAGCATCACGAGCGTGGATTTCAATATAGTTTTATTTAGAAATGTCTGGTAGATGGCAGCTCCTTCCTTACTACCTAATAAATAGAAAAAGTATTTAATTATTTTATATTCAGAATCTACCAGAGCAGGAAGAAGACAGGAGAATCAGCAATAATGAGCCATTAGTGGAGCTACCTTCCAAATACAGGCATTACAAGCAAGTATTTAAACTTTGACAGTGTGCATATTTTTTCTCTCTCCATTCCCTTTACTCCTCTGATGTGGACCACTAAGGCTTAGTTTCATGATGTTTTGTGGGGGATGGGGAAGTCTTCTTTTTACGTACTTCTGTTACCACATCTTTTCAGAGTTGAGCACCGAACGTACATATAAGCAACTATGGTGTGCTTCAAATGGGAACATTTAAAAGAATCAAATGGGGCTTAAACAAGAAAGTAGCTATTAATTATGTGGGTCTTTACAAACCCTACCAACATGACAAAATAAGTGGAAGTAATACTAATGAATTATTACAAAATAAATGTTCTTTACATACATCAAAACAAAGCTTTGCAGAACACACAGGTAATATCAATAAATTGCCAACAGTAGCAGTGTCCAAAAATATTGACTGAGAATTAGAATTAACATCTAACACAGACCAGATGTTAGCCCACAAGAGCATTGGACATATTAACATCAATAGGCTTCCGCATGGAACAGTAACCATTTTTCATTAACAACAAAGTAAGTTGTCACTGAACTGTGCTTATGGTGCTAACTGATACTTCCACGTTGGGCCTTCTTCATAGGGGGTTAAAGCAGGATACAGGATACAACAGATTTCCAGAGGAAATTAATTAATTCAAACCATTTACAGCATGTTGACGAGGTTAGGTTTACAATGCGGTCACTCAGCTTAGATAAAAGCACACACAGGTTTGGCTGATCCCAGGATTTAGGAAGGGAGGGAGGAAAAACAAGAATTAAAGACCTTATAATGCCAACAGTTCCCCCCCCCAGCAAATAAACACATTGTTCTTCTCCATGCACACATAGTTGAATATTACAAAGTTTTAGAGTAGCTTTTGCAAATCTTCTTGAGAGCATTTGGCTCAAAATGTCCCAAATTATATTGTGAGGAAATAACAAGTACTTATATAATTCTAAAAAGATTTAAATCTTCAGATTTTGAAGATCATAGTCTTTGAATTCTGCTTCTCGCATTTGACTTCTTAAGCAAGCCTCAATGAAGAAAATCTCATGCCATATGTAAAGTCATTTCAGCTGATCAAAAGAAGATAACACTAGAGGTACCATCATGTGGTCTTTTCCAAATTAAGAGAGCTAGTAAGAATGCTGTAAGGATAGAAGTGGATTTTCCTTCTCAGGATCTTAGAGACCTTTCAAAAAGGATGTTCTGGCTTTTTTTGATGGCAGAAACATAAATTAACAACATTCTCTGAAAGCTACATGCTGCCTGAACAGCCATCAGTCCCGCTAAAAAAAAACCCACATGTAGGTGTCCATTCAGCCACTTTGATTCTGTGAAAGATGTCTTTGGTATGTCTTCTCTCAGTCCAGTATCACACATATCTAGGACATCACCTGAGCAGTGGCTGCAAAGACACACCGACACAGTTAAAAACTATTTTTTCTTCTCTCATTTTGTCTGTGAGAGCTTTGGACTGGATTTACTCAGATTTACTAACAGTAACAAAGCTTTTAAATTTTTTCCTCTCCACTCTTTTTCCTCACATGATACTCCTTATTTCTGTCTTTTTGCCAGTCTAAATAATGAACTATATATCAATGCATCCATATAGTTGAGTTTTTTCCTATTACTTTGGCACTTAAACAAATATCATTATCAATAGTGAAATAATTACTGAAGTTTTTAGAGACCATGTTCAAACTGGAGAAACAGACTTTTGGGTGAGGGAAAATTCATGAATAAGGAATTTTTCTAAGGGTCAAGTAAAAGCTATTAAGAAGTGAAGTTTTGTGACATATTCTGAGCTTTTCATCTCCCAGACAAATCAGAGATGTCTTTATTCACAGAAATCACTTTCTTTTTCTTAGGATTCTGCTGCTGGGGTACATGGACCAAAGAATTGATCCACTTTGAGGCCCGAGGCCATCATTTTGGCATGAAACCTAGGAACTGGTGAACTTGCATGAATCCATAGCAGTCGTGGCATGAAAAAAACAGGCCACTGTTTCAAGCTGCAACACTCCATTCATTGTGTCTGTAGTGAGATTTAGAGACCATGAGGTGCGGTACACCAGTCTGGATGGATATAATGCAATTGCTGACTGTCAGATCTAATTAGAAGAAACATGGTTCCCAAGGAAGCTATACGGAATGGAAAAGAGGAAAGGAATTTCTGAAGCTGACTGCAGCTGGTTGCTCTTTAGACTCTGATGGTCTCTATTTAAGGCAGAGGGTCTACCTCCATGAAGTGTCCTGCTGCAATCTGGTACCAGGACGCTGTCCTGAGAGTGAGTGAAGAGTAATTCCAGTAGTGAAGGAGCAAGAGGTCATGTGATGCAGTGCAGAGCTCCAAAGAGGAAATGAAAGAATTGTTTAGTAGTCGGGTCCTGAGAGAGTTGAAGTGATCCATGTGGTTACTGGACTTGACATCCCATGAGATATATACCCTGCCAGCACTGTAAACCCAAGGCGGTCTGGGAAGCTTGCTGAGGCTCATCTGGCCCAGTGGCTACTACTTCATGCTGCTGCTCGTCCATGTAGGAAATCATGATAGTGACAGTAATAATACTGTATAGATGAGAAGTCATCACCTACCTCTGGGAAGGCGGCTAAAATGGCTGGACTCAGATGATATTTCAGTTAGACCTTCTGGGAGAGGGTAAAAGTCTGAGGAGAGCACAGATGCACCCTGAAGATGAAGCCCCTGCTGAACCCATGGTGTCACTGGGAGGGTTTCAGACTTCTTACAGTTATGTCTAACTCATGATGAATGAGGAAAGTGTTGAAGCTACTATTACCTGGCAGTTGATGAGTGTTTTAGCAGTGACTCACAGTCAGTCTGGAAGAATATATTCAGTTTTGGACTAAAGGATCTGTCCTGGATTAGAAACCGTGTGAAGTTTTTATGATAATCAGAAAGAAATAATAAAGTAATTTTATTAAAATTGAAAATGACACAAACTGAGAAAGCTTTAAGTACCCTGTAGAAGAGAATTCAAGTTCATAGTTATCTCAGAAAATAAGAGAATCATAGAATTATTTGAGTTGAAAGGTGTTTAAGGAGATCACCTGTCCAGCCTTTGGCTCATTGTGGGGCTAACTATAACATTAGACCAAGCTGATCAGGGCCTTTCAAAACCTACATACTGAAAAAAGATGCAGTTCTACAAGAACATGCAGAAAATTCTTCTCTGCAAGCACAAACTGAAAAATGTCTGGCTAAACAAAAGAGCTGAGAGTTGCTGTGGCTCACAAGCTGGACATGAGTCAAGAATGTTACGCTACTCTGAAAAAAAGTAAATAGGAGTGTTATCTCTAATTCCGCTGAAATATTTGCTGTATTTGGCACTAGTAAGGTGTCAGCTGGAGTACTAATGTCTGATTTTGTGTACAGTTCAAGAGGGATGTGGACCAACTGAATAACGTATTATAATTACAACAAGGGTTTCTAATTAGCTCAAGGGAGATTAGATCAGATGACAGGAAAAACCTCCTAACAGAAAGGTTAGTGCAGCACTGGAATGCATTGCCTGCGCAGGTTCTGAAGTTTCCGTCGCTGGAGGTTATTGAAAAACAAGTTGGACAAGAACTGGTCAGGAATGACATAGAAATATCTGATCTTCTCTTTGGGAATAAGAAGGTACAACATGGCCAGTTAAGGTTTCCTCCAGGCCTCATCCTATCTGTAATTTCTAAATTTGTCTTTCAGATTTAGTGAAGAATGAAACTCTGTGACACTGAATTGTTTAGATGTATTCCCTGGAGACAACAACGAGGTTATTTCTTTCTGATCTGGATACAGTTGCTGCTCGTATGTGGATGGTGCCTGTTCTGCTTGAGTCCTAATGAGCTGGATTTGCCAAGATCCATTATCCAAAATATTTTAGCTTGCAGACCCTTACTTTAGAAGGTACAAAGTGCTCCTGTGAGCATCTCTTAAAGCAAATTAAAGTAGGGGTAATAACTTCTGCAACAGGGGCAGTAATGACCAGCTGGATGTGGGCTAGTATAAAACAACATTTTTTATGGGCATACCTGTTTGAGTCGTGCACATCTGTACACACTCTTAATGATTGCTTGCAGCTTTTATGTACACTTCAGCACACCGGGACAAAGTAATCTGGTATCCTGTAATGAAAAAAGTACTCATCCTTTTCCAACAGTGGTCACTTTTTGCTTCAGTAAAAATCAAACATCAGTATTGTAACGTTCAGTGCATAAGAACTAGAATTAGACCCGAAATACACCAAAAAAAAAAAAAATTATCACATATTTCCTCAGGTTTACAAGGCAAAGTAAAGCTTTTCTTTCTGGATTTTGGAATCTTGTGTTCTTTTTTTTTGCTTGCTTTCCTTTAAATAAACTTTGTGTGAGGAAACGATGCTTACCAGTGGCTGGCATGGTGCTTTGAGAGCTGGGAATTCAGGGTTCTATTCTAGGGGCAGTAGGTGACTAAATCTGGGATTTGGGCCAAGTGACCTAATATCTTCTTGCCTTTTCCACAGCTTTTAAATCTTCAATACACTTTATTCTTTCAGTGAAAGGATAATAGGAGTTATCTGAGAAAGCAGATGTCACGTGTCGTTTTTTCCTGCTTAAACGCAGCAGTAAGCACCACTGCTTACTAAAATACTAATTTTAGTTAATGCTAGCCACCATTTCCAGCCATACTGTTAGCCCAGGCTTCTAGATCACTACTAAAGCAATTCTGTTATTTGTTTAGGACCTTGTCCTCAATGAGGTGAATATAAATTAAATTCATATTCCTTCCATTGATTTCAGCTCATTTGCCATTTAGTTTCTGTGACCTCAAGCTACCTCTATCTATAGACTGAATTTGAAATATAACTGGAAAGAAAAGGGAAAATCAGAGTGGGACGCAGCGATACGAATGAGACTGTGCTAATACATATGGCTAATTACTATTTTTTTTCTTGTTATATTATCTTAATTGCTATTGAAATTATTAGTAACACTTCATGATTATTACTCTTAACACCTGTAACCAGACCTGGAAAACATACTGTCTGACAGTAGCAATGAAAGAACCTTTACTTACGTTTTATTGAAGTGTTTGTTTGTTAAAAGATAGTCTTAAAATGGTTTCTGTAGTAATAAATAACTGACATGAGTTTCCTGAGTTTATTCATTTTTATAAAAAGTAACTTCAATCCTCATTAAACATAAATAAGCAAAACAATGTTGACAAAAATTATCTTAAACAAAACACATATGAATTACAAAATCACAAATGAATTACATGACATGCTGCAGATGTTTAAAACTTGCCACGTAGTCTATTCAACTTTAAAGAAGTTGAGTACTACTTTTCTCAGAAACAAAGATGGAACGTTATCATACAGTAAATAAAACTGTGTTTCAACAAATAGAAATATGGGACAAGCCAAATAGCAAACAAACAAAACCAATGTAAACATCTCTCCCTTCTCTTTTGTATTATGGTGAAATGTAAATACGAAAAAGCTGCATCCCAACATCCAAGTCCACTATAACCCAAGTCCAAATGAAAAACAGTACTTTCACTGTCACAATGAAAAATAATGTTAAAGTATATGAATGGATTTTCAGAATAACAGTGATCAATGAATGCCTGCATTTAATATAATGAAAGTAAACATATTACCAGTGTTCATACTTATAAAAATTTTCTGAAAACTTCCCACTTGCACGAACATGCAGAATTTCTTTTGCCAATGCCTTCTGTGTCTTTGGGCATAAGGCTGGAAAAACGTAGTGGGTCATAAAGCCCTGTTCCCTGTTGTTACAGGCAACTGAATCCTGTTTATAAATGCTGTAAGACTCATTATAAGATACACTAAGATTTCTCCCCCCCCTGTTTCTGCTTGAAAGCCATTCCTGACATTAGAAATCAACTTCCAGTTGAAAAGTATTCATGACCATTTTGCACCGTTTTATTAGTGTGCCAACAGTACCTTTTAGCTTAATAGCTGTTTTTTTCTCCCTAATGGTTTTCACCATGTATGCTTACAGATATTTATAATTTTTCATATATATTATCTCCACTTTTATTTTACAGATCTGTATAAAGGTTATTCTCCAAGTTAGTTCTAGTTTAAATTCGCAGTTCTTGCACATGGACTCGATCCAGTACTTCGGAGGAGAATTTTCTAGCGCCTTATATAATAGCATCAACACGTCTCTATTTCTATCACTTTTCCTGAAGCGCACTAGGATTATTTTTGCCTGCTCATAGTCATGTGACACTATTTGATTGAATAAGGATATTCAGGTCTTTTTTGCCTTCTGCTATTTCAAGTTGATGAAAATTTATTTTACAGAAGAATTCTTTTTAGAATGTAACTTTTGATGCCAAAATTACATCCCACCTCTTGTTCTTCTCTGGGCCTTCTGAGGTGACTGGCAAAAATCACAGAGGGGATGGATGGACATTAAGGGATGTCCCTTACTCATATGCCGGAGGTAATCCAGGTAATGAATGTGCCATCAGTGATGGAGCTGCCTTAGGTAACTGAGCTGCCCCATATGACACAGATTTCCTCCTTGCTGTGTCATGAAGAACCGCTTAGTACAAAAATCTGTGGTTTTTGTAGGTAGGCCCAGTTAGTCTATTAGTCATGCGCACAAACTCTTTTTATATAGAATAAACAAAATTAGGCACAGAATGAGACCTTGACAAACGTTACAAATCTCATTTCATCCCAAAATTTTCAACTAGTACTTCTTTCTCTTTCAGCCAGTCCAGCTTTGTCCACCTTTAGTTCTTCTAAAAACATCTATGTTGTGTTCTACCATTATATTTTCAAGTATTACGACATACAGAAGATTTGTTTCCTTATGTTAGATATATCCTGAAAACTGGGTTCTTTTTGTTGTTTAAGTAGAAAGGTAATTGTTTGAGATCTCTGGTGTAGCAGACGTAGCAGTTAGTTTTAGTTACCTAAGATGTAGATGTTTCTATCTCAGCAAGTCATCTTTACTCACTTTGTAGTTACTAGGAAGAAATTGGCACACTTATTGTGTTTAATCTCAGGGTAAACTAGACTTTAAAATAGACCAGATGAGTCATACCCTTACATCCCTCCAATGACAAACTCAAAGATAATAACTAAATCAGGTGTAGATGTCTCCGTTTTATGTTTAAAGCTAGTGGAGATGATAATTTTTACTGTACACATTTAGGGTCTCTCAGTCATCTAAACAGGCAGGGTTTTCCTAAACTGCTCTTCTGAATAGTCACCTAAATCCCTCCAAAACAATGTCTTAAAGATAGTTTTATAATACTAGGTAACAGTGCTGTTGGAGACAGTGATTAAGAAAAAAATTTTGGACAAATTCAAGGTGACCAGGGACTACAAAATTATTTCCACAATTAATTCTATCCTTGGTTTAAGAGTAGAATAGACTCCCCTGGCACACAACTCAACTGACATATATAGTCAACTGGCATATTAATAATATATAGGTTTATTTGTGTAAGTATTTAAAACAAAGGAGTATTAGCTGATATCTCCAAATCAATGAAGATGACAGAGATGAAGATAGAGCCTCACTCATACATGAATTTTGTAACTGTCCTGAAATGGACAGATTTACATTAACATAAAATGTGTGTAGTAGATCAGATTAGCTGTTTTGTCAATAACAGTATGTTATGTGATGATTATCAAATAATTTATCATCAGGTTGTACTATGTAAATGAAAGGAAGTTTGGGAAATAAGAACAATTAAGGACTTTTATACAAAACAGCTGTGGTTTTTCAAAGGTTGTGGAATTAATTAAATAATAATTGTAAATTGAATTTTGCAAATGTATCAAATTAAGCTAAGACCTTCTTAGATATTGATTTCACAGTTTTTAGAATGTAATCTGTCTGATGTTCTGGAGATATATTTTTATATGTTTTCAGAGGTTGACAAGACAATATAGAAAACAGACTGAAAGAAATATACACAGGACTGCACATACACCTATGAGTATGGAGCATGGGAACCTTATAAGATATGTTCAATTATGCTTGTAGGAAATAGTAGCTGATCCAATTTTCAACTGTTACTGAAATAGCTGATATTGTATTCAGTAGTGCTCCACCTGTTCTGGATTTCTGTGTTCCACTTCTCATAACATGTTTCAGCTTTGTGAGCTAATCATACCCTATCTTTTTTGTGCTGAAGCAATGGGTAAATTTTTTATTATTATTTTTATTGATCTTACCTTGAATTTTCCAGAAGTAAAGTGGGTAAAGTTATTAAAGTGTTCTTTGCATGGGAAGCTTTTTATGGCAGAAATATTTTATTTCTTTGACACAGTGCATCTGTTATGCAACACAATATTAATATTCTTAATTCTGCCTGATTTTTTGTTAAAGAGGAACTTCTTTTTGGAACAACATAACTACTGTTTTATTCTTTTACAGCAGTGTAGAAAAATGCCATGTACATAGATTCAATCAGCGTTATCCATTCCCAGCCACAGAACAGAGATCTGTCTTTCACTGATTTCAGAAGTTTGTGTCTGAGACCTGGCTTTTCTTTGAAGCAGGAAGAACAAACTAAGAAGCAGTTAAAAAGAATATATAACACTCGGTTTCCAGCCCTTGCTCGCTACTAAGTATATGAAGTTACAGGAAGCAGGTAAAATCCCTTCTTCAAATAAACTTTTAAATGCAAATTTTAAATGCTAAATTATCTTATAATTTGGGACTCAGTGCCATGCCAGCAGGTGGGAAGGATTTAGGCATCATTGGAATGCTGAAGATGAAACTTTCCAGACATGCTACTGTCAGGTAGATTAATATTTGACCTGAAACCTTCACAGAGCTCATTTCACTTCCTGCAAACCCTGTAGCATCAGTGATTATGCTGAGATAGCTTAACCTGAGATGTCAGTGGATGATCTGTTGAAGTGAAAGCTCTCTGGGAAAAAAAGAAAAAAACTCCCTTTTCAAAGCAGCTAGTGTATCATGCCTGGAAAACAGATTTAGAGAAGGAAATTAAATAATTTATCTTGAAAATAGATCTTGATAGCTACCTCAGACTGAGCATGGAATACTTAGACATCATCAGAGATACAATAAACTCGGGCTTCCCTTGTGTTTACTGCTTCACAAGAGTTTTCTCAGGAAATATACCAGAAACACTAAAATTTGTTGAACACTGATAGAAAATTCAGGCTCTGTTTAACTTACAAAGGGGAACAAGACTGTGACCTGCACATGCCCTGTTTCCTTTTCTATGGAGTAGAAGAACTAAACTATGTTGAGAGGTTTGCTCTTTTTTTTCCTGTATCTTACACATTAATCAAAGGATATTCATGTTTCATAAGGTCTAATTCATACCCACACCATATGTGAGTATGCCCTATATTTCATTTCACACAATGAAGTATCTAAATCTATAAAGGATGCCACATTAAGAGCCTCTTACGTTCTGGCTGTATTTGCTAATGACACTTCTGTTCAGCCTTCTTGGACTGAGGAAGTTATACCTTTACATGTGATAAAGCATTTTGTATAATCACAGTGGGGTCACAATGAATCTAGGAATTAAATGAACACAACAATAGCCTAACATCTTCCTGCAATATGCTATCGTCATTTATTAGAGACAGTGGAATGTGTTGGGTTTTTTTCTCCAAGAAGATGTATTTGACCTTTCTTTCAAAAATGAAAGCAACTCTAACAAAAATGTTATATTGAAGCAAATACAGTTTGCCAGCAAAGTGGTCATTCTGGATTAAATTTTCTTTTTTCTTTTTGTCACTTTTTACTTGGGATATTCAATTAAACAGAACAGAGAGCAGCAATGCAGAATAGGACATGTTGATAACTGAAAGGTAGTCCAAAATACACTTTTGCTGTCCTGCATTAAGTGCTTAATTTTAATGTTTTAGCACTTTCTTAATAGAAAAGTTACAGTCTATTCAACTGGTCTTCCAGCCATTTTACAAGAATGGCCATATATTTGATATATATATATACAGCCATATATATGAGACCCCAAAATTGCATCTACTAAAAGCAGTCAACTAAACAGCCCTAGGGCGCATTCTCTGGACTGAGACCAGCTGGCATAGTCTGGTCATCTCCAGGCAGTTGAACTCTCTTTGTTTTTAGAGCATGGTAGCTTCATCCAAATCGCCTATCAGGAGTGATCCTTGTCATGTGGTAACCCCAAACTGTGTCTGGGAATGATCTGGAAGAGTTCCAGCTGATCAAAACTATGTGAGGGACTATTCTAGCAATAAAGAAAATACAGATGACTGAGTCCCAGTGTCTGTGCCTGTGCTCTGACACTGCTTAGTGGGGAAAAGTACCTAAAAGGAAAATATATTTGTGAGAACAACTTTCAAATCTAACAGAGATTTCATTTGGAGATTTTCAGACTTTCAACAGGGATGAGAAAGAGTCTCTCCCTGTTGTGAGAACTGTGAATCTCTGTAAGTAGTTTTAGCAAGCCAGGAGCAAAATAGCTATTGTGTAAAGATTTTCAAAATTGCAGCTGATATGTCAGCACACATTGCAGCTGCCCCTAAGAATTGCTGCATGGCATTCCAAGTAGTGGAGCAAATACAAAGATTTATTTGAGGAGTCAGATCTTAAATATATTCTTGTTAGGATGAAAGTATTCCTTTTCAGTGGGCCATCCAATTTATATCCTCCAAACAGGATATAATTATGATGTAAATGCTATATAGGTTTTATTCCAACCTTCTCCACAAGGACAAGAGTTACTTGCATCAAAAAAAAAAAAAAAGAATTGAAAAAGGGAACAGAATTTTCTGTATATAAAACAATGATCACTCATTTCTTTTGATAAAAGTCCAAAAGAGTAGAGTTGACTGACTGCGATCGAAACTGGTCAGCTGCAGGGTCAAAGTCAACAGCTACCAACTGCTAGAACGCATCTAACTCTTAAAACCTGTTAGATGAGGAAAAAGGGGTGCAGTTAGCTTGAGCTGAATGAAGAGTGAGGTGATGGGGAACTCAGGAGCTTGCAACACCCCCTCCTAGACCAGCCTGGTTTGTCCTCAGGTTCAAGCACCATGGTAAGAGCCATTGCAGATGGGCAGTCTCCCTCTTCTCTCTCCACCACGTCATCCCTTTCTACATTTGTGCCTGCCTCCACTTTTGCTTAAAGTGAGTGCCACCACTTTTATTCAAACTAAATAAAATTATTCAGGCCCACGAGTTTTCCTTCATTGACTGTCAGAGAATTAAATATTCACCGGTGGGAATAGTCCTGTTCTGACATGTGCAACAAAGGAGGTCTCACTACCTAGTGTGAGACTTGCAGGAGAGGAACATGGAATAACAGCATCCAACAAGTCAATAAATTTATTATTTTGGATACAGAAAGTACTGTATAAGACTGAAGAAAAATATCATAGTAAACATTCCCGATTTGGCAAAGGAACAAACATGGAACTTCAGTAGCAGGCTTTACCATCCATGATTTCATTTAAATTGTTTCCTAAATTTTTCAACATTGGATACCTAAATGTAAATAAAACACCTGCTTAGAAAGAAAAGGCAGTCTTGAAATTGTATCTCCCATAGCAATATTAAAAATACCTGTGTTCAATCTTTCTCCTGGAAATATTATGCTGACTTTTGACTTTCTTTATGCCACAGTTCTTCCTTGCCCCACCGAATTGGTAATGAAGAGAAAAAGATGAAGTTTTCTTAATTGATCCATATTGATCAATTGATAATCGATCCATAAAAATCTATTGGGATGAGAGATCTTTGCTACAAAATGTTCGTGGAAAAAATTCCTCTTCTGATTTGTTGTTTTGTTTTGGGGGTTTCGGTGTTTTTTTTTAAATAATAAAAAGAATAAATCATTGTGCTGCATGCACAGAAAAATAACTACACACAGATCTTTTGGCAACATCCAGAAGGAATTTTTGATGACATCAAATATTTTTCATTTTTGCCTCAGTGGAAGAAAACCAATCTTATTGGCTGCAACATATATAGGGTAGGCAATAGTATATCTGAAAATCAGGCAATGTTTTGGGATTAAATTTGAGGGTTTAAATTTTGGCTACTGAGATTTGATAATAGGGGACCTGTAAGTCTCTTTTTCTCAGGTCCTCCTAGAAAGCGAGGACCAAACATACAGATTGCCCATGTGCATAAACAATAAGACGGAAAGAAAATAACCACATGCAAAGAATGACAAATCTCACAAGTGGTAAAACTGTAATCTGTATTCAATTGTACACATGATTCAGCCAAGTGACTTAGTGTGACAAGTGCTACAGGTTAGAACCATCTGCCTGCACCGGCCTGTCTGATAAACAATAGGATGCAAAGAGCTGAAGACCAAAATAAAACAATTTGTAAGCTTCATGGGACTAGCTCTGTTTCTGAGAAGAGTCCTTCATTAACCATGCACATATTTTTGATTGCCTCTCCTTTTACGTATTTGTTCTTTCTCTCCCTCTCATTTTACACGCACAAACATGCATACTGTGTAAGACAAGGCATATGGAAGTTGTGTGGGCAATTGAAAAGGCTTTTTCAGGTTAAATTACTTTATTCATATATCAATGTGATTTTGCTTATGGATCCCTTTTACATTGCCTTTTTCATTTTCTTTTATTAATTGAATGATGACACAGGCCAACGGGGTGATCTTTGTGTGTGAAATTGCCAAAGTGAAGCAATGCAAAGAAGGAAAATAGTAACTAAGGAGGAGACAAAGTTCATAATTATGAACTAGCACTCTGATGCACAGCTTTGAGGACCAAATGGAACTCACACTGGAAAATTATTGTAGTTATAAACCAAGGAAAGGATTTTTTAAATCAAATTGTAAAGCAATAAAGGTCTGTAAAAAGACACTCATGCAGTGTCTGTGAATAATTTTGCCTAATAAAAGAATGACCCTAAACAGAAATCCCAGTGAAAATTCATGATACTCAGGAAAGGAATTACTGGAAAGAAGTCTTTCCGTGCAAAGTGGACATTTAATATCATTGGAATTCTGTGGTCCTAGCAGCAGCATATCAAGCCTCAGGCAGATTGTCCCAATGTGGAGAAGCAGAAGACCTCTAATCACACAGCCTTCAATCCCCCTGCCCCGGCTCCTTCAGAATGCGGTTTTATGAACTGTGCTTCTGCCCCATGTGAGGAGCTGTTAGCAACCAGCATTCAATGTGCAGTGGCACCGCGTTCCAATCCAGGCTCATCCCACTGCTGCCCTGGCATCCGTAGGGATCTTTTTGGCCATGATAATGGATCTGACCCACTAGAACAGTGTTCTGTGAATATTTGCCCAGGTAAAGATATTAAAATAATTATATATACAGGTTCAATTCCTGAGCTCAGGTGAGACTACAGGGTGGGTTTTTTTTATTCACTGTAAGTTATGAGATTTAAGGGGAAGTGTGGTCTCTTTGGTCAAGTACAAGATTGGCTTTTGATTCTGTTGTTTGCCCCCTATGTCAGCCTAGGAAAGATTTTTTATCTTTCCTCTTCATCCCCCAAAAGATGGGATAGGAACATTTGGATCTTTCTTTGGATTTATGCTTGTTAAGTATGCCAACATTCTGCAGAGATATAAATCTAAGTGCATTGAAACAATATTGGAAAGAATTTAACATTTTTATCTGCAGATGGGTAGTGCAGATGAAATCAATGCAGTCAAAGAGAATTGTTAATGTCAGTCTTTCGCTTTACATATGTTGCAAGCACATAGGAATGACTATACTGGGACATGGGAAATACCACTGCCAGGCAAGTTATTTACCTAGTTCAGCAATATGCCCCCCAAATAGCTACTGCTAAAAGACCTCAACATATCAAAGGAACTACTAAGTAGTTCAATGTAAGAGAGTACGTCTCCTTATATGAGTCTCATAGTTCTCAATGGGTTTAAATCAGGAAGCAAAAGATTTCAAATCCTACCTTCATGCTGCCATTTGCTGCCATTTATGTTTTCGTCTCGACTACATCAAATAAAATAAGATGTTATTACCATGATATAAAGCACTTCTTGATAGTCACATAAAGTTATTGTCAGCCCTGTCCCTAATAAGTGGAAGTCTGCGTTACATATATTATCCTAAAATTAGATTATTTGCTGGACAAAGTCTTTTACATATGGAAACTGCAATATTCGTTATCTCCTAAATGTGGCTAGGAGACAAAAAATATGCGGAAGATTGTCATGAGATGCACAGTGAACTCCTGTTACGAGGTTGTTGTTTGGCACCTTTCATGAAGAACAGATTTATAAAAAACTACATTAAAGGGATCAGGTGTATGAAAACTATCTGAGGCCTTATAACAAAAATTCCCAATAGCCTCAGCAATCACCCTTCAAATTCTGCAATAAAATTTTGCTAATCATTCACTTAAAAATGTGGCTGAAACATACCCATTCTAAGATTCAATTTCAAAAACTTTTTAGCAGGGCATGTTGCTATAGGACAAGGAGTAATGGCTTTAAACTAAAAGAGGATAGATTCAGACTAGATAGAAGGAAGAAATTTTTTACCGTGAGGGTGGTGAAACAGCGGAACAAGTTGCCCAGAGAGGTGGTAGATGCCCCATCCTTGAAGACATTCCAGGTCAGGTTGAACGGGGCTCTGAGCAACTTGATCTCATGGAAGATGTCCCTGCTCATTGCAAGGGGTTTGGACTAGATAACCTTTAAAGGTCCCTTCCAACACAAACTATACTATGATTTTATGAAAAGAAAAATTAATTAAATTTTAAAATAAAGTATAATAAATGTAGCATAACATAGGCAAGAGAAGACAAAAAAAAAGAATTTTAAAGTCATATATTGGCCAAAAATGATATCAGAAATCTCCTTAATAGTTTATTTTTGAAGAGAAAATTATTGTCAGGCTTTGTTTATTGATTTCCACAGACAAAAGGTGTCAAAAATCTTAGATGGAAACATACCAGATTGGCGTCTGGCGTGGGGGAAGAATCTGAGTCTTCTGAATTGCTGCCCAAAAAAATTGCTAAAAGATGTCAAATTGGTCCCAAAACTAAAAACACAGCCTTTCAGCTGCTGCTCCACAAGTTTTACACGTGCCATATTGGCCAGGAAACAAAATACAGTTTCTCAGCTGTTGTTCCAATTCTCCGTACAGAGCACATACAAATGAAGTGTAAATAATACTTCTATTTTTCAGAATCAGCAGAGCTGAATCAGTGCAAATGAGGAAAAACCACTTAACAAAATCGTAAAGACCTGGAAGAAAGTGTGTACATTGCTAGGAGGAGTCCTATAGAAGCACATGTTCCATTGTAGACTGAGTATAAGAAAGATTATTTAAAAACTTTCATCAGTGGACATTTCTGTTGTACTTAGGAACTAACACAGTTAATAGAACTAGAGAGATCAGATTCAGAAGAGAAGAGTGAAGGCACTCAATGCTCCAGACTGAAATGAGCTGAGCAGCTGTGAGAATGGGGGAGACAAGGAAGACGTGCTTTGGTTCATGCTGCAATTACTCCCAACCCCGTCTCCTGGGCTTCCCTTTTTCAGAAGAGATGCAAATTTAGAAAAAAATCGTAAATAAAACATAAAGAGAGACACTAGACTTTAGCGAATGGCCTAATTGAACCTCTGGGAAGAACCACTGTACCCTGTACAACCTTAGCCCATGTTTTCATGAACACTTATGTGGCCCCAATGGAGTGTACTTTCCAAAAGGGCAGGGCTGTCATTCACTTCTCTGTCTCAGATACTTCCCTCCCTTCTTCCCAGCTCCAAGAATCAAAACCTTATGCCCTTCTTTGTATTGGCCAAGACACTTTCTGAACTCTTCCATAAACAGTTCGATTTCATAGTCCAATAGAAAATTATCCTCCTTTTTCTAGTGTGGTCTTCTTTTGGTACGTTGTTTGGGTTTTTTTTGCAGGTTGGTGAGTTATCTCAGCTCAGAATTGGCACCAAATGGGAGTGTGTGGCTAGGACCAGGCAGAAGAGGAGAAAGGGAGACAGAAGCCTGAACTCCTCATTGCGGAGAGCATGAGCTGTTAGATCAGATCAGTGCAACTCTTGAAGCCTCAGTACTTGGCAGTGACACTAATATGACAGGATTCAGTTCAAATAAATCCTTACATTTCCAGGCAGAGGAAACACTGACAGTAGGTCTGTGTACTGGCTTGGAGTCCATTTGTGTACTCATCACCTGAAGGATGGGCTATGATAATTTGCCTTTCCAGAGGTTACAGACAGCTTTGAGCTGTTATCTTCTGCTTAGTTTACTTACTCCAAAAGGATCAAGTCGCAATTTCAGTAACAAATGGTTGGAATGTGAATTTACAGTCTAATCTATGTGTAATGTCTATAAGAACTCTGCATTTTATAGAAAAAAAAATCATTACAAATAGGTTATGTTATATATGCTACCCTGTATGTTACCCCAGGGCATTGGTATATAGAAGTGTTCTTGCAGGTTATTGATATTGACAGCTGTTCAATAACAATAAATCTGTTTTGAATACCACAGTCCAAGTGAAATTAAGTGAAATTGTCAAAAGATTTAACATGTTTTGCTAGAGAATAAGAAAACCTTTCATGCATGTATGTTATTGATATGACAAGTCCAAAGTTTGACTGTTTTCCAAATGCATCAGGTGATATTACCTCTCTTGACAAATCTTGCCTAAATATTCTGGCCTTCCAGAAACCTTGCCTAAATATTCTTCCTCATTCTGAGGCAATCCTCAGTAATGTTATGAAGAACATGGCCCTCGATGGGCCAAGGCCAATGGTATGAGGTTCAACAAGGCCAAGTGCCGGGTGCTGCACTTGGGTCACAACAACCCCATGCAGCGCTACAGACTTGGGGCGGAGTGCCTCGAAAGCTGCCCGGCGGCGAAGGACCTGGGGGTGTTGGTGGACAGCCGGCTGAATAGGAGCCGGCAGTGTGCTCAGGTGGCCAAGAAGGCCAACGGCATCCTGGCCTGTATCAGGTATATTGTGGTGAGCAGGACTCGGGAAGTGATCATCTCCCTGTACTCGGCAGTGGTGAGACCCCACCTCGAGTACTGTGTTCAGTTTTGGGCCCCTCACTACAAGAAAGACATTGAGGTGCTGGAACGTGTCCAGAGAAGGGCAACAAAACTGGTGAGGGGTCTGGGGGACAAGTCTTATGAGGAACGACGTAGGGAACTGGGACTGTTTAGCATGGAGAAGAGGAGGCTGAGGGGAGACCTTATCACTCTCTACAAGTACCTGAAAGGAGGTTGTAGAGAGATGGGGACTGACCTCTTCTCCCTAGTGACAAGCGATAGGATGAAAGGAAATGGGTTCAAGTTATGCCAGGCGAGGTTTAGATTGGATATTAGGAAAAATTTTTTCACTGAAAGGGTTATCCAGCACTGGAATAGGCTGCCCAGGGAGGTGGTGGATTCACCATCCCTGGAGGGGTTTAAAAAAAGGATAGACGTGGTACCTGGGGATATGGTTTAGAAGTGGTTTTTGTCAGGTTAGGTTAATGGTTGGACTCGATGATCTTAAAGGTCCCTTCCAACCTCAACAATTCTATGATTCTATGAACAGAACTATGCTCTGTGCATCAACAAATAATTAATCTTAGAGGTAGTGAGTTGGGAAGGCACATTAAAAATTGTGCAATATATTAACTCAGTGTCTCTTTGGCTTGATGGACAGTAAGAGGTGAAGCTTCCCTCTGCTTTTTATTTGGGACATCACTTGTTTTAAGGAAAAGATGATGGAGACATTCCAGCACACTAGCAATCTTGGAAATACCTATTCCAGGCAATGAAAGACTGTAATGAAAGATATCTCATCAGATTAGGAAGAATTTCAATGTATCACTCTGCTGCGTTCGAGACTCAATGTGTTCTTCCCAACCTCCATTTTAAACGCAGAATAATGTAAAGGAATATCAACTAAGGCCCCAGGGAATAGTAAGCTGTAGAGGAGAGATTAATTGGTGTCAAGTAGGGACTAGTAAAAGATCAGCTGATGCTAGAAGAATTAGGCTGCAGGAAACATTTTATAGTTGTCTTTCCCACTGAAAGCATGGTATTGTTGTTCAACAGTCTAGTGCCTTTCCTTCTGTCAGCCTCTGTGAAGCTTTTAGCTGGGGAAGAAAGTGGATAATTAGCATTCCATTTGGACGCCTGCAGACCAGCAGTCTAGAATATTAAATAGCTTTGCAAAACGGGGATTTTTTGAAGTGATTCACATTTCTTTATTTAAGGTGTCTGAAATGCAGGTTTATATATTTCCTTTTTTTTTTTTTAAAAAAAAAAGCTTTGTTCCTAATGCCACATCTGCTTTTGACATTTGAAACTAATCACCTTGATATCTGACAACAAATTCCTAAACTGAAGGTGCGGAGGGAGGAGATGATAAAAGTGCTTCTGCACATGTTATAACAAGTATCCCATGTCACTTGGGATCTCTGAGCACTGTGCTGAAGGTGTGGAAATACAGGATATTAGTAATTGTCATGATTTAACCCCGTCAGGCAGCTCAGCCCCACACAGCCGCTCGCTCAGTCCCCCACCAGTGGGGATGGGGAAGAGAATTGGAAGGGTAAAGGGGAGAAAACTTCCGGGTTGAGATGAAAACAGTTTAATAGGCAAAGCAAAAGTCGTGCACACAAGCAAAGCAAAGCAAGGAATTAATTCACTACTTCTCATCGGCAGGCAGGTGATCAGCCATCTCCAGGAAAGCAGGACTCCATCAAGTGTAACAGTTACTTGGGAAGACAACTGCCATCACTCTGAATGTCCCCCCTTCTTCTTCCCCCAGCTTCTATGGCTGAGCATGGCGTTGTATGGTATGGAATATCCCTTTGGTTATTTGGGGTCAGCTGTTCTGGATGTGTCTCCTCCCAACTTCTTGTGCACCCCTGGCCCACTCGCTGGTGGGGTGGTGTGAGGAGCAGAAAAGGCCTCGACTCTATGGAAGCTCTGCTCAGCAATAACTAAAACATCAGTGAGTTATCAACAGTGTTTTGGTCACAACTCCAAAACATAGCACCATAGGAGCTACAATGTAGAAATTTAACTCTATCTAAGCCAAAACCCAGTATAGTAATGTCGAGAATCAAATGTGTTGACAACAGCAGATTTCCTTCTCTGATTCTATGTTTTACGGATGGGGCACAATGCTCCATTTAGAGAATTTATCATCTTATTTAAAGATATTTTTTTCCTAACTATTTTTCTTGCCTCATCCTGAGGACTTGGAAGGCATTGGCATTTGCTTACTTTTCCTCGCATTTTTCTGAAATCTCCTACATCAAACTCACTATTTCTATATCAAGTACTGAATTCTACTGGCCATGCAAAATATACAACCTTTCTTGGAAGAATTGCTCTCTGAAAGCATAAAGGTCAGGAAATGGATCTCAAGGACAAATTAAGTAAACAACTGCCTCGAGTGCCTGGTTCAAGGTGCTTGTCAGAAAAACGCTGTGGAGACTGTTAACAGAGGCTCTGCAGAATTGCATCACAAGTGGCAAATAAATAAATAAAAAAGATGTAGAAAATAGAATCACAATTTTCTTTGTTTTTTTCCTCAGATGTGTGCACATATGGAAAGCACGATGGTGATCTGGACGGCTGTTTGGGGCACAGGTGGGAAACGCACAGCTCAATCTGTGACTCCTCTCTGTCCCCCCAGGCTGTGGAGGGATCGGTTGCAGCAGGATCAAGTGAGTGGCTGAGTCCTCCATGTCAGGGTGGCTTAGCAGATATAAATAAGCATCACAGGCAGAAGATCACGCCCTCCATGGTTTTCTAAACCTCAGTCCCAGTACAGAAATTACTTTGATCTACAAAGTGTACCCAAACTTCTTTCCTGAACAGCACTCAAAAAGACGATTCTTATTCTCTCCCTTTCCATTACGTTATATAACTGGGGTTTCCTCTCCTGGTCACGATTTTCGCTCCAAATCTTGGAGCCTGTGCAAATACGTCTCATCCTTCCTTTTGTTGGAGTCCTGAAGGCTCACCACCACCAGCATCCCCAGGGCTCCTCCCACCTGCCCAAACCCAGGACACCATGTCAGCCCTCAGGGCCATCAACCCCTGCCCCAGTGATGCTGCAGCAGGACTGTTCTCCAGCTCTCCACAGCCCATCCCTGCCCAGCCATGGGCCCTGCCAAGCCAGGCCCATCCTCTGGCCCACACCCCAGTCCACCCCCCATCCCCAGGGAGGTGCCCATTGCCCAGGGCTGGAGGTGTGCAGGGGAGATGATGAAAAATGATGAAACATACCCTTCTGGGAGCCATGCCCAGGTATGGGAAGGACATGAAAACTGGGAACAGCCAGCATGAATTTACAAATCAAGCATGACTAGTCTAATTGGCTTCTCTAATGAGACAGATGGCTTGGTAGATGAGAGAAGAGCAAGAGGTATTTTACATGGCTAAGAGGGTAAGATACAGTCAGGGTATTTGGACTTGTGAGTTCACAGAAAATTACCTGGATGACCAGTCTCAAAGGATTTTGATCAGTGCTATGAAGTCCAAGTGGCAGCCAGTTTCCCCAAGGGATCAATACTGAGACCAGTACTTTTTAACATCTTCATAGGTGACCCGAGCGATGGGATGGAGTACACCCTCAGCAATATCAGTGATGTGGGAGGAACAGTCAATATTCTGGAGAGTAGAGCTGCATTTCAGAGGGACTTCAGAAGCTGGAGAAATGGGATGACATGAACCTTATGAAGTTCGACCAAGGTAACTGCAATGTCCTGCATCTGGGATAGAGTAACCCCATGCAACCGTAGAGGCTGGGAACCAGCTGACTAGAAAGTAACTTTGAAGAAAAGGACCTGAGTGAGCTCTTCACCCTATTCAGTACTTGTGAAAGGGTGTCTGGAGTACCGTGACAAGTGTTTGCCATTAAAGTAGTCCAAAACTTCAGAAGTCTTCAGTGTGGATATTTATGTCTAAACCAGTCAACCTGTGCTCCCTGTACAGAAAAAAAAGTATTTTTAAAATGGAATTCAGCTGGCCTGTTAGGGTCATCTAATTGAAGAGCAACTAAACTGTGCTATCAAAAGTGCCTGTCTTTCTCCACTGATAATGAAGGAGTCTAGACAACTGTAGACATCTAGGACACAGAAGCTGATATTTTATCAAGTACCTTGTGCAACAGAAAACAAATTCTCTGTGCATATGATACTGCAGTGGCTGTGGTTTGAATAGTCTGAGCTACAGCCCTGCAGTACTTGTGAAATGGCTGGTGTCTGCCTTGTCCACCCCATCAGCAGCCACAGTTTTCCCCAGGCTTCCCCAATCCAACTCTGCTGCCTCTGCTTTCAGACTCACTGAGAATACCAGCTTTGGATGACTCAAAATCTCCCTCTACAGTCTCTGGACTTTAGAACTTACCACAAATATCCTGCACCTGCATTTTAAGACAAACAGTGAAATCCATCTACTTTTTCTCTGGCTCTTAGAGAAGGACAGAGGTTAGAGGAAAAGTGTGTGTGGGTTCTTTGTTTAGCTTCTATCTGGAAATTGTTAACATTTTTCAATGAGCTGAAAGGAATTATAGAATTATAGAATGGTTTAGGTTGGAAAGGACCTTGAAGATCATTGAGTTCCAATGCATTATAATAGTTGGTTTCAAAAATACTGTCACATGCGTCTACAACCGTGGACCTGCCTTTTCCAGTCTTCTTTTGTATATAAATGAAAACAAATAAAGATGAATAAGTTATAAAGAGGGAAGTGAGAAGCTAGAGGGCCTGTCTCATTCCAGGTTTGCAAACAGTCTTTATGCTGTCTAGACAAGTAGAAAAATGTATATTCACCTTTCCTTTTTCCTGCTCTAACATCCATGTTTGGAGAGGGACATCCTGACTTTTTTTTTTCTAAGTGAAATATGAAAACACTACACAGATCTTTTTGAAAGAGGCTAGAAACAGGTTTTTTATCATTCAGAGCTCCCGAAAGGACCATTTGAGCATAGTCTTCCTGTCCAGAGAGGAAATAGCCATGTCTGTGACTCGAATGGACTCTGATTTCCAATAATTTTCCAGCAGTAAACTGTGATTCAGTTTCCATTTATAAAGTGAAATGAGTGCTTAAATAATCAACAGTAAAGAGCCAGAAGTAGGAAATGAGCCATCCTTCAAAACAATTCTGCTCTGTTTAGTTTGGACTTCATTCCATTGTTAAAGGATTTCCTTATGTGCAAGGTGTTAGAGATTGGCAAGACGAAGCCATTCTAGGCACAATTGTTTCATTTTACACTGTGTGTGAATATACAAAAACTATTGGTGTAACTTTAAAAGACATCTGCTACAGATACTAGCTCTTCCAGTGCTTTAGAGGAGGACTGTTTTCAGGGGCAGTGGAAGGCCTTTATTAATCAACATAAATAGACCATCTCTTAAATTTCTGTATTTTTCATTAAGTGCAAAAGCAGCCTATCTTATTCAGCTTTCTTTAGATGAGGGCAAATTTGAAACTTACTGCTTACTTATCTCAGCAAATATCATTATCTACTGATTAGTCAGCTGCAAGGGTAGATGAGACTCAACAAGGCAATATGAATGCTGGAAGCTGTGTCTCTAAAGGATATTCAGCACTTTAGGTGGTTCAGGTAGAATGGAAGCATATCCTTTCGAGTTAAAGTTAGATATCCAGTCACAATAAAGGGGGGGTGAAAAAAAGCACACTGAGACACATTGCCTAAAAGATAGCTCATCATGTTCCCAGAGGAGCAACTTTGCCACCTCTTCTCAGCAACCTCTGTGTACAAAAGATTGTCGTTGGCTGCTGAACGAAATGGCTGATAGAAAACTTGTCAGTGTACATGGTGATAGCCTTGAGTTTGCTTCCTTGTCCCCCCACTCTCCCACTCAGCCTTATTTATACATCAGCACAAATCAGTGGTGAGTGCAGAGCAAAATCTTGGATCTGGAAACTTCCAAATTTAGAATCTGAACTGGGACACAAATTCAAATTTATGAGCTAGCTCATATTTCTTTAAAATTCAATACAATAATTTTCACCTAATCTCCCCCAGATTACTGAAGTGCCCCAAATGTGGGGTAGTGCCAAATTCATAAGCAAGGTTCAGAAAGTAATAAATTTGCCCTAAAAGTCATTCAAGATTGGTTTTGTCTGGGTGGGTTTTTTTGGCTTTTGTTTTTTTTGTTTTTTTTTTTTAATGAATGTTGCATTTTTTTCTCTTTCTGGTTTCTGAGTAATTTGCATTGTTTATTTCACAATTTCAGGCTATTCCCCCTCTAAGGTGTCTAAAACATCTCTTTAAACAAAAGTTTCAATTATTCTACTTTCTCTTGATTTTAGCAGCTGGGGTTTTAAGAAAAATAAAAAATATTCTGATGGTTTGGCAAGTCTAAATTGGAAATGGAATTTCCACATTCACGCTCATTTTTCTGTGAATATTTGTTCCACAAAGTTATTTGCAAAGCAAATATTATTTTACATCATAGCCTGAAACCTGGATAAAAGGCAAGCTGAGTGTTTTATAAGGCAGACCATATATAAAAGATGGATATGAAGTGAGAGTCCTTCCCAGTCACACTGAAAATTTACTTCTAGGATATCCCATCTTTTAAAATATCCGCCCCATGTGTCACTTTATTTAAAGACTGTTAGACTATTATGATACAGTAAGGAGCATTAGCAGAAAGAGCGTGTCCTTCGCAGATGTGAACGAACTATGCTGTGTCAAACAAATTTCTGTCCAGGTGGACAAAATATTTCAGGTAATTTCTGAACTTCTTTCCAATCTAGTTGGCTATGGATTCAGTGATAATGATTCATACAGTAAACAGTGATGTTCAGAGCATTCATTAAGTTCCATTGCCTGTTTCTCATCTAGATAGCTATTTACCTTCATTTACAATAAGCAATTTTCCATCAAGATGAGCTCTCTTAATTTGATTGGCTGTGTCAGGACAATTTTTCTTTCTGTGATTTTTCTTTTTTGGCAAAAGTTTTTCCAGCTTTTTTTTTAACTGTCATTTGCCTTCTCCTGTATTTTAAATCTATCATGCTTCATGACAGACAGACTTGTAATTTGGACTCTAATCATTTCTGATTCTCGTGTTTTGACAGACACAGACTTGTATTTCTGCACCTCCTTCTACACTTCCCCCCTTTACTCTGCATTTGCTTGTGGCACACAATACTCTCTACTTAACCCTTTCCTTTTCATCTTCTGCTTTTATAGAACATATATGATATAAGTAGATATGTTTCAAATTATGAATGTGTCAGAGAGACTTCCAGAAATTACTCTGTAGAAATAAAAATGGTGGTGTTTGAAACTACGTTCAGGAATATTTATTTCATGCTCTAAGGTTCCGACTAACTCAATTTGAAAGGATTTTAAGTAGAGAAGATTTAGGTATCTAAAGCCCTTCTTTCTTTATTTATTTTTACCTTTATTATTTTGATATTAAATTTGATCTTTGAGAAAGTCTCTTCTGCTTTTGTAAATCTTCTTAAGGCCAAAGTGTCATTACCTTGAGGACAGAGGGCTGTGAGTTAGAATCCAGTTGTTTAGTTCCACCTACATATAACAAGACCAAAGTAGCTGCACTGGAGCAATAGGGTTGTCTTCTGCTGAGAAAGTGAGGTTCCCTTCCAGGGGAGAAACCATGCAAGGAATGTTGTCTCTGCTTCCAGGGGAAAGACCATGCTATAACATCAACTGTGCTTCCGTGAAGATGTGAAAAGATGCTTTTTCCTGGATTCAAAGACATTTTGTTATGTGCCAGTGCTCAAAATCATGATTATATTTTTACAACATCATAGCTGTGACTTTGGAGAAATCATCCCATTGGCAGCTTGTGCGTGGAATGGTGCCTGCCTATCACATCTAGCCTGGGCAGAGGTGAAGATTTCCTGAGTATCTGTCCTCATCCTTCCTAGCAGGAGTGTCCACATAAAGAGATTTCTAAAATGAGATACATATTGTTAGCTTGTTGTTTTTAGTACTTTCTGCACCTTTTAATGTCTCAATATATATTTTAAATGTGCACATATGCGAACATACACACACATATACAAATGAGCACGTGATCTCTTAACTAACTTTTCATATCTAACTAATCCAACAGCTTTCTACAATGAGATAACTGGTTTGGAGAATGAGAGGACAGCAGTGGATGTTGCTTGTCTTAGCTCTAATAAGGTTTTTGACACCATCTTCCAGAAGATCCTCATAAACAAAGTGATGAAGCAGGACTAGATAAGACAGTGAGGTACCATGAAAACTACTGGCCTGATGTGCCAGGCTCAAAGGTTGGGATCAGTGGCACAACATCCAGCTGGGTGCAGTCACCAGTAGTTCATACTGGGGCCAATACTGTTTAACATCTTCACTAATGACCCAGATCACAGAGTCACAGAATCACAGAATGGTCAGGGTTGGAAGGGACCTCTGGAGATCATCCAGTCCAAACCCCCTGTCAGCGGAGGGTCACCTACAGCAGGTTGCACAGGACGGTGTCCAGGCATGGTTTTTTGAATGTCTCTAGAGTGGGAGACTCCACCACTTCTCTGAGCAGCCTGTGCCAGTGCTCTGCCACCCTCAAAGTCAAGAAGTTCCTCTTCATGTTTACATGGAACTTCCTATGCTCAAGTTTGTGCCTGTTACCTCTTGTTCTGTCACTGGGCACCACTGAAAAAAAACTGGTCCCATCCTCCTGGCACCCTCCCTTTAAGTATGTATAAGTATTGATAAGATCCCCCCTCAGTCTTCTTTTCTCTAGACTAAAAAAAACCCAAGTCCCTCAGCCTTTCCTCACAAGAAAGATGTTCCGATCCCCTAATCATCTTAGTACCCCTTTCTCAGACCCTCTCCAGCAGTTCCCTGTCCTTCTTGAACAGGGGAGCCCAGAACTGGACACAATACTTCAGAGGTGGCTTCACCAGGGCAGAGTAGAAGGGGAGGATGAACTCGTCGACCTGCTGGCCACACTCCTCTTGATGCACCCCAGGATGCCATTGGCCTTCTTGGCCACAAGTGCACATTGCTGGCTCATGGTCATCTTGTTGCCCACCAGGTCCCTTTCCACAGAGCTGCTCTCCAGGAAGCAGGCCCCTAACCTGTACTGATGCATGGGGTTCCTTCCTTGGTGCAGGACCCTATACTTGCCCTTGTTGAATTTCATGAGGTTCCTCTCCACCCAACTCTCCAGCCTGTCCAGGTATTGTTGTATGGTGGCACAGCCTTCTGGTGTGTCAGCCACCCCTCCTAGTTTTGTGTCATCTTGCTGATGGTACACTCTGTCCCCTCCTCCGGGTCATTGATGAATATGTTGAACACAACTGTACCCAGTCCTGACCCCTGGGGAACACCACTTCTAACAACTAGACTCTACCCCACTAACCGCTAACCATAACCCTCTGAGCTGTAACTGTCAGCCAGTGTTCAGTCCAACCCACTGTTTATTCATCTAATCCACACTTCCTAAGCTTGCCTGTGAGGATGGTGTGGGAGACAGTGTTGAAACCCTTGCTGAAGTCAAGGAAGACAACATTCACTGCCCTCCCCTCGTCTATCCTGCAAGTCATGGTATTGTAGAATGCTATCAGACTAGTCAAATGTGTTTTCCCCTTGGTGAATCCATGTTGACTACTTCTGATAACCTTTTCCTCCAGATGCTTGGACATGATGCCAAGAACAAGCTGTTCCATCATCTTTCCAGGGATGGAGGTGAGGCTGACTAGCCTGTAGTTTCCCGGGTCATCCTTCTTGCCCTTTTTGAAGACTGGAGTGGCACTGGCTTTCCTCCAGTCCTCAGACACCTCACCTGTTCTCCAGGACCTTTCAAAGATCATAGATCATAGAATTGTTGAGGTTGGAAGGGACCTTTAAGATCACCAAGGCCAACCATTAACCTAANCCTCGCCTGGCATAGCTTAAACCCATTTCCTCTCATCCTATCACCGGTCACTAGGGAGAAGAGGTCAGTCCCCACCTCTCCACAACCTCCTTTCAGGCACTTGTAGAGAGCAAAGGTCTCCCAGCAATAAGGTCCCCCCTCAGCCTCCCCTTCTCTATGTTAAACAGCCCCAGTTCCCTCAGTCGTTCCTCATAAGACTTCTTCCCCAGACCCCTCACCAGCTTCATTGCCCTTCTCTGGACACGTTCCAGCACCTCAATGTCTTTCTTGTAATGAAGTGCACAGAA
>VZSZ01003830.1:102686-137611 GCA_013398815.1 Ibidorhyncha struthersii
TGGATTTAACTCCATTTACCACCGCTCTCTGGGCACAGCCATCCAGCTGTTCTTTTACCCAGCGAAGAGTACACCTGTCCAGGCCACGAGCAGCCAGTTTCTCCAGGAAAATGTTATGGGAAAATGTGTCAAAAGCTTTGCTAAAATCCAGATAGATGACAACCACAGCTTTTCCCTCATCCACTAAGTGGGTCACCCTATCATAGAACAGGTTTGTCAGGCATGACCTGCCTTTCACAAACCCATGCTGACTGGGCCTGATCACCCTGTTCTCCTGCATGTGCCATGTAATGGCACTGAGGATGATCTGTTCAATGACCTCCCCAGGCACTGAGGTCAGACTGACCGGCCTATAGTTCCCCTGGTCCTCCTCCTGGCTCTTCTTGTGGATGGGTGTCACATTTGCCAACCTCCAGTCAGCCGGGACTTCTCCGGTCAGCCAGGACTGCTTATAAATGATGTGAAGTGGCCTGGTGAGCACTTCCGCCAGCTCCCTCAGTACCCTCGGGTGGATCCCCTCCAGCCTCATAGATTTTGTACCTTTAGGTGCTGAAGCAGGTCCCTCACCATTTCCCCTTGGATTACAGGGGCTTCATTCTGCTCCCCATCCCTGTCTTGTAGCTCAGGGGTCTGGGTACTCAGGGAACAACTGGTCCTACTGCTGAAGACTGAGGCAAAGACAACATTAAGCACCTCCACCTTTTCCTCATCCATGGTCACTATGTTACCGGCCCTGTCTACTAGAGGACAGAGATTAGTCCTCTTTTTGATGGAGAGTGGCCCAGCAATGACTTCCACCAGCTCCCTCAGCACTCACGGGTGCATCCTGTTAGGCCCCATGGACTTGTGGATATCTAGTTTACTTAACTGATCTCTAACTTGCTCCTCATCAACCAAGGGAAAGTCTTGCTTCCTCCAGACTATGTTTGTTACCCGCAAAGTATGGGAGATGATGATGATGAGACAGAGTGCACCATCAGTAAGTTTGCAGATGATATAAAACTGGGAAGAGTGCTTGATATACCCAGATGGGTGTGCTGCTATTCAAAGAACATTGACAGTCTTGAGAAACATGCTGACAGGAATTTCATAAAGTTCAACAAAGGGCAATGCAAAGTCCTGTATTGGGAGAGGAGTAACTCCATGCACCACAATAGGCTGGGGGCTGTATGACTGGAAAGCAAGTTTGCAGAGAAGGACCTTGAGGTTCTGGTGGAAAAGATGAGTGTGAGCCAGAAATGTGCTCTTGCAGCATCCTGGACTATCAACGGTACCCTGGGCTCCATGAGGAAAGCAGGTCAAGACAGGTAATCTTTCCCCTCTGTTCAGCACAGACACATCTGGAGTGCTGGCTGCAGTGCTGGCCTCCCCAGGACAAGACGGGCATGAACTTACGGGAGCAAATTCACTGGAGGACCACAAAGATGATGAAGCATCTGGAGCATCTTTCGTATGAAGAGAGGTTGAGAGACCTGGGACTGTTCAGCCTGGAGAAGACTTGGGGGGATCTTATCAAAGTATATAAATAGCTAATGGAAACGTGTAACAAAGATGAAGACAGACTTTGAGGTAATTGAAATACACTACATTCTATTTAAACACAACAAACCCCCTTCTTTTTCCTGTGAGCGTGGTTGGACACTGGAACAGATTGCTTAGAGTCTCCATCTGTGGAGATATTAAAACCCAAACCATACAAAGTCCTCGGTAACCCTGTTGTAGGTGACCCTGCTTTGAGCATGGGGATTGGACTAGCCAATATCCAGAGATCCCTTCTGACCTCAGCTATTCTGTGTTTCTGACTCTTATTTCTGTTTCACTTTTCCATATGTTTTTTTAAGGACTGATTCTACAAACGCAGTTAGGCAATCTCTGGAAGGCCTCTTTACATGTGCACAGTTTAGTAATGTGCAAAATGTTCTTGCAGCATCAGGGCTTGACACGGGACTTATGTAAGCCTTTCTCTGTTTTTTATCTATACAACTGAAGTTCTGTGAAGACCTTCTCCTGCTCTCGCAAGCCTGAAAGTATTCTGGAGACCTACTGTCTAAGATGTAGAGGCTGACTGATTTTTTTCCCTTTTGTCCCAGGCTTATCATAATCTTTTTGCACTATAATTTTCCAGATTGAGTTTAGAAATCGTCATTGCAGAGTACACTGTGTGCAAGGAAGACGAGGTTGAGCGGAGACAATATTAAAGTGAAAAAAGAGCAAAATTATTAAGCTGATACACTCTTTGCAGAAGAAGAGTGAACAGGAAGAAAGAATTTCTTTATCCCTTCATGAGGCACGTTAACTCAACCCTATAGCAGAGTATAGTACGTCAGAACTACAATGGCCTCTTTGACATGTAAGTTCAAGGGAAAAGAGATGACAGCAGAAGCTACAGCAGAGAACGTGCAATTTGCCAAAACATTCTGGAGAAGTAGGAGGTGAAGGAAAAAGACTGAGATGTCTCCGCCTTCAAGGGAGACAAATACTCATCCTCAATCACCTTCAGGGTCTGTAGATAAAATTGTCTATTTCAAGGTTGTCTTCCGACATTGTTCGTTGTTAGCAGCACGACAAATGTTAGCAAGTGTATAGATGGGAAGAAAAGCCTTTTTTTCTTTCTATTACAATAAATGCTTTTAAGACTGTATAAGCCCAGTATGGCTGGGCTGTCTTTGATAACAATGGATGTGCATATACCCAGCGCTATCACTTCTAGACACTTAGCAGATAAAATCTAAAACAACAGAAGAATATTCAGTAGATTCCCAATACTATGTCTGAATTGTGGGACACGGGAATAATGCCCAACACCCACGTCTGGATGGACATCCTGTCTGCCTCCCTGCCCTGTTGAATCCAAAGCAATTCTGTTGAAGGAGATACATGGACTGTCTTGGCCTGAGCCACCAAACCCCGGGAGGTATCATGACATATACCTGTAGTGCAGCCTAGATGTCACTAGAGAGTCTCCGGTATTTTTCTTTTCTGTGGGAACAAGATTTTCCTTGAGAAAGAATGCTTTTATTTTCCATTTTAGCAATTTCCTTTTTTTATTAGCTGTTAGAGATTTAGGGATGGGTGGGGGTTGGGAGTATGACTCAGTAGTACTGTGTTTCCCTGCTCATAACCCGCAGGTTATCAGCAGAAAAGATCTGCAGGTTATCAGCAGGGCAGGTTATTTACATGAGAGAGAGAGGGGAAACTTGCTGCAACATTCCTCCTCCTTCTGTAGCTCACTTGCTTTTTGCAGGAACTTCAGATCCGGATGGAGGCTATGAGAAGTGAGTTTCTTTTTCTTAGTAACCCATCGCTCTGCAGATCAGAAGTTGAAAAAACACTCAACCTTAGTACTCACCACCCCCGTTTCCCCCCAGTGTTGCATGTTTTATCTGAGGGGACAGGGGCACTCATTTCCAAGGCACAATTTGAAAAGTAAGCAGGTTGTTTGGGTGACAGCTAAATTCTTGGTTACATAAGAAGTATGCTGACCATGTTTAGCCAGGCACAATTCTGCTGAAAATAGAACAATTAATTTCTCAGGCTTTGCCTTAATTTATAGGACTCTAGGTTTGCATGTGAATTATGTATACATATGTTTACATCAAAAATACTATATACTAGTACTTTGAGTCTAATTATCCCTGCCAGTCTAACGTAATGTCTCTAGAATAACTCCAACAATTACATTTCTGTCTGTAAAAAGTTGGGGAAATTTTTGATTCCTACATTTCAGTACAAACTATTGAAACTCAGAGGGCATAATCCTCACAGTGCTGCCTCCAGATACTAGAACTTTATAAAACTTGGGGTAAAGAGCATTGGGTGCAAGAAGGAAGATTTTGGAGAAACTTCCTTAAGGCAAGTGAGATGCTGTACAAATGTTTCAGTTGAAGTTGGAGCAGCTATGTGTATTTTTCACATCTGTAAAAGGCTAGTTTAATAAGAAATGAGTTATTTTCTACTTTCATCCAGCTCATGGTACATTAAACACTTCAAGTCTCCAGTTTTATTCTTCCTTGTTTTGTGATTATTTCAGTTTAAAATAAATGCAATTTTAGATAAAGACTTTCTGTCCTCTTTCTGCCTGTAAGGAAACGTAACAATAGATGCCGTAAAATTACTATAATTAAATAATGAGCAATTGGAAAAGTATGGGACAGTAAGAAGAATAGTTCCTGGCATTTTCTTGAGGAAATGCACTTTTCCATCTTGGCCTTTAGGAGGTTCAGGTTCTTTTTAAACTGTTCCTTTTTTCTTTTTCCTCCCCACCCCCCCCTTTCTCTTTTCTCATTTAGTCCAACACTCAGAGAACAGCTGCCAAACATACATGATGGATAAAATCTATTCTGGGGAATGCGCTGTTGTAGTTACTTGCTTTACTGGTCATTCTTATTTTAGTGTTTTGCATGCAGTATTTTAAACAACATCTGCCTTACCCAAGAACATAATTCCGAAACCATGTAACAACCTTTGTAGCAGTTGGCCACGTTCCCGGTTTGAGTTCCTCAAAAGCCTTGGCTATGGGCCGCAGATGAAAGGAAAGCAAAAGCAGTAAGATGGTTTAAAAAGTGGTCTACTCTCAAATGCGGCAAAGTAACAAAGGCACTTATTCCTCCAGGTCTGCTCCCTGACTGTGTTCCCTTTAAGACCCAGTGGCTTGGGTGTCTAAGCCATTTTTTTACTCCAGCATCCTCCTGTTAGCTTGGTGGAGTCAGTGCCGACACTGGAGGAGGATTGCGTTTTGCTTTGTGTTGCATTTTGAAGCTTTAATTTCAAAGTGGTAAGCGGTAGCACCAAGGCAAGCCCTTTGAAAGATCTGTACAGGTATTCATGGTTAGATGGCTTACCTGACCTCTTCCATGCTTTTTTCTCCCCGTGTCTCGTTGTTGCAATGGCTACGGCTGCTCCCCCATGGCAGTGACAAAGCACAAGCCAAGGAGTAAATGCAGGTTTTCTGCACAGTATTATTATCCCAATGGAAAGGAGTATGAGAATTTGAGCAAGCAGGAGCAACAGCTTTGTCCATTTCTTCTCTCATATAACGAGTGGTGTTTTTTTACTGAGGACAGATTATACGGCTCAAAAATGCATGAGCAGTGACAATGTCCTCTTCATTTGAGGAAGATTCAAGATGTGTTATACAACGTAGAACATTTTCCTTGAAACAGGAGAAAGTATTTCACAGATGATATATGGTGTCGTCTTTCAGTGAAAGTCAAAGAAATAGAGAAGACAGATAGAAACAGATCTTTAAGAACTTTCTGTAGATATCAGTGATGATCAGCATGTGACAACACTTAGAGAAAGAGAATCCACACTTAGAAGTAGTGCATTGGTATGGTCCTCTGCTTTAGAGATACTGGAGAGTAAGAGCAATCATTTGTGTAAGAACATCTGGCTTTGGACAAACACTTCTGCTGATTTAGGAGAGGAAACCAGAACAGTTTGTTTATGTTTCATGCAATGCTATATATGCTAATAATGAATAAAAAGCTGATTAAGAGGTAGATTGATAATGTGGGAGATGCTGGAAACAGACAAGATACAGAAAGTCAATGAATTGTGAATACATTTTTGCTGGTAATTAGGCTAAAAATGGTTAGGACTGTGCTAAGTGTTTTATAGGTGTAAATATTACATGTGCATTGTGCCTGAATGTGGCTCAGTTCAGCTTTGATAAACAATGCATATGGATATATGCTTAACTTTAAGCACACAAATAATCTCAAAATGGGACACACATATTTAAAGCTAAACATATGCGTAAGTGTTTAACTAGATCAGGATCTGAGTACTTAGTTTGAGGCTATGGTATTGGTTACCTCTTCTTTCCATCTGGTTTAAAGGTTTTTATTGATGATCCAAAGGAAAATATGGAATGAATCAAACACAATCTTTCATCAAACGTTTTCTCCAAAAATATCTTAAAAGAACCTAGAGAATAATGCAAATGCGTACTCTGAACACACTGGTACAAAAGAATACCCTGTCTACACATTGCATTTGCTATTGAATAATGCTGTACTTACATTGCATTTTTTCCCATTTCCCTTCAACTCTTCCTGTTGTATTAAGTAATATTCTTGGCACTAACAGCCTAGATAAAGGATGTTGTTTCTGATGTGTAATCGGAGTGGTGTAATTCATCATTTAGCACTTCATTTACATTCACATTCACACTACATGGCTTATTATCAGCTGCAACAGAATATGTCTGTAAACCAAAATTATGTAATGCTGTATAACAAAGGCTGTCTGTTTGTTTTGATTGTATTTTTTTACCATATAAATTCTTTCTTTCAACCTATTTAGCTAACTTCTAAAGACCCTACCAGATATAAGAAATGTTTGACAATTTTAATGTGGGTATTTTATTTTCTGTGGAATTTATTGGGTGGTGTTCTCAGGGTACTTTACAAATGCTAATTGATTTGATTTCGGATCCAGGTGAGTCAGATAGAAATTCTCTCCAGTTCTAATGAGACACAGAGAATGAGAAACTGCAAATTGTGCTGAGCTCAGTCCCAGGTGTTTAGGCATTGCTGATCCATCATAGCACAGCTTAAAACCTCAAGATCCTTGAAGGCAGTCAGGCAGCACTGTAGGTACTTCTAAGTGACTCTTCAAAGTTACCCTTGTTTAGCAGTTAATCTTTCAAGGTTTTCCTTGAGAAAGTATGATGTTCAGGTTCCCTCATCACTATTTTTAAAAAAAAAAAAGTTTTGGGGTGTTTTTTTGTTTTTTGACAAAAAAAAGATTGTTTTAGACACACTGTTTTGTTTCAGTGTTGGCTATGGATTTTGTAGCTGGAAATGTGTACACTCACCCCCCTTTCATAGTAAGGATTCCTGACATACAGTATCAAAGAATTGACCAGAATGTAGCACTTCCTTTCTGGGTATTTTTGATTGATTTTGGTTGGCTGGTTGTTTTTTTGTGTGGGGATTTTTTTTGGTACAAATTTGTTTTTATTTTGTTCTTAAAAAAACAAAAAGCTTTAAATTGATTAAAATTTCAGAACAACACCCACTTTTTTGGGTGGTGTCAACATTTCATTTCAATTTCATTTTATAAGTTGTTCTTTTTTATATATTATTTATTTTTTGACCAGGCCTCAAATCATAAATATAAAAGCAGAAAAAATATTATTTATCAGACAATAAGGACTGATGATATTTAGATCTAAAAAGAAAAATAAAGAATTTCAACTTAAGTGCAATAAAGTTGTTTCTTCTCTGTTTTAGAAGGGACCTTTTTTCTAGTTTGTGTTCAAATAGCTCACAGCCCTATTTTATGTTTGGCACGTTCCCTTTTCAGAAAAAAATCATTATCCTAACTGAATTTTTGTGCTGTTTATAAAACAATGAGTGATGTTTGTAGATAGATAAATAGATGATACATTTTCATGAAAAATATTATTTTATTCATCCAACCTTGTTTAACTTCCTGGAGATGAAAGACTGCAAATGAGTTCTTGTTGACAATGCCTATAAAGTGCCAAATAAAGTTACTATGTACCTGCTTACATAAGACTGAGAGCAAAGTTATTTAATATCTATTAAAACTTCATCTTTTGCTATTTTGGTCTTCTTTACATTCTAAAAATTATTGTAATACAATTTTTCTCCTTCGGGTTATTTTTAAATCATATTTGATAAATGGTGATAACTTCTTTAAAAACTGACAATTCATGAAAGGTGTTTTTATTTGAAATCTTAGGGATAAAATTGAAACCCAAAGTAGGAGAAGAGCATGGTCTATAGATTACATCAGAAAGAAGATATATGGAAATATCGCATTTTGTAACTACTATAAATAAACATTTCATGCTGGATTGAGATGGAAGATTGTGTGGATATCATATTAGAAACAGTATATGCCAATTTCAATGGTCCTTTGCAGCAACCATTAATTTCTTTGTAAATTCCTGAAATCATCTTGTTTCAGGACATTTAGAAATTCAAGAAGTCAGCCTCATTTTTTTGCTTGTGACTTATATTAAGGTGTTTTAGACTACTGACAGAAAAAAAAGCCCACACATTGGATTTTATCCAAGGGTTAAATTTCTTGAATACTCTCTGAATTTGACAAAAGACCAGAGCACGTATAGAAATGACTATGTGTAAGAATTATTTAGCATAAAATCTTCAGGTGAGAGCTTTCCCATTTACTCAGCTTTCTCCTAATTACAAAGGGTCCTGTTGCCTGTCTGAAGTTAGCTTAGCTATTTACATGGTTACTTTGTAGACCTGTAGATCTGTAAGTTGGTAAATGAAATTGGGATATCTCTTTTAATACATCTCGCAGCAAAACAACTCAGCGTGACTTGAATAATGGGTAATAGAAATTGGAGATAAATTTTTTCTCTAGAGCAGTAAGGAGTGTATAATACAGGCACTAAAATAGGAAAAAGCCGTAAACAAACAAAGGAAGATCAAAGAGGAAAAGTATAACCAGCTGCGCAGATGAAAGTGTTATTTCAGATGGAAAGCTCTTACAAATGGAATATAGCTGCTTGGTTACAGAGTAGCTAAAATGGTATTTGCTGGGTCTCCATACATATTTGAGGAGCAGATACTGGAGAGAATGTTAAATGCTAAGAGTATCCCCAAAGAGAATAATGCTTACAATGGAAATGGAAAAAGGCAAATCTTGGATGAATGTTGAAAAAGGCTATTCTAATAGCAAAGATTAATTTGCTATAAAATGATAAGGTAACCCTGCAGTGCTGCACCTTAGGATAGATTCTTACAGAGTAATTCAAGTACATGATACCACCTGCCTCTCATCGTGTGATAGAAATATCACTTTATTTAATAAAATTTAATAAACTGAAGAAATTTTGAGTCACACAGTCAATCATATGTTGTGGTGTGCAGATAATATCTGGGTCAGATATGCTAATATGAATGTACTCTACCTTTGTGTTACCAGATTTCCTACAACCTGATATGGAAAACTTACATTTTGTCATGAAATAAAAATACTTCCATGACAGGGGATACTCGAATGGTTCACTGGGAATCAAGGAATGGGCCATTGGCTGTATGAATTGTTGGAAGCATGCGGTGCATCTGTAAGGTATGTGGAGGACAATCTGACTTCATGTGGTTCATCTAAATCCATACTTGAAAATAATTGTTGGCATAATCTTACCAGACAAGTTAACCTAATAGATCATGTTTATCCTAATTTTAATGATTCTGTGGAAAACAAAAGCAATTTGCATTTCTTGTTTCTTTCCTAAAAGGTACTGAACTATTCTACCAGTCTGACTACAGAATGAATGTTCAATTAACTTTATGCATGCTCATTCCTAAATTTTACACAGTAGCACTCACAACAAGCATTTTCAAATGATAGTATCCATTTAAAGTTGAAGGTAGTAACTTTCAATAGTTATCTACTGTAATAGATGAAGAATCGATGAAATCTACCATGTAAATGAAGGTAACCAGGTTTCAGGAAGCTTGATTGTTTTTGTTTGTATCAACTTATCTGTTAATTATTCCATCAATAATGATTGATTAATTAGACGTTGCACTTGTTTTTCTGTCACAGTGCCTTACAGTGGCCACTAAAAATTTTCAAATGTTCTAAATGACTATATGATTATGCTGGAATGTTATTCCAGCAACTGTAATACGTCAGGTATTAGTGTCATAGCGAATACAGAGGAATATAAAGAAATGCTGCAGATTAAATGCATGCATTTTAAAGCCTGAACAATGTGTTATTAGAAAACAAAAATGCAGTTCAAATCTGACCAACATGAATCTTAGACTGATATTTCAGGTACATCTGAGCTGAGATGTCAAAACTACAGAAGTTTCATTATTGAGATGGAACTTAAAAGTTATGACCCACAAAAGCCGAAGCCCAGGAAAACCTTTACGATCTCCTGATCACTTTTGTCTCTGGCTCTTCCTTCACAGCCAGCTGCTTGGACTCAGAATGAACAAATCTGAGGTGTTAGAAATCATAATTCAGAACCTAGATTGGAAGTGTAAAAACTTTGGAAAAGATGGGATACCCTGCATTATTAAGACAAATACCATGCCACCAACAAATTTACTACATAGTCCTGTTTATTAACAAGTTATTTAGATCACAGTTTCTTCTTAATGGTATCTGTGACACTGCTAAAGGTGATGTCCTTGTTATTGTCAATTATAAGAATGTATCCCTCATATACTTAGTGGTTTAACATGCCCAAATTAATGCACATTAACTGTAATAGTTGCATTGAATTCTAATTACTGTATTCAAGCCTATATTCCTCCCAAAGCTATGATCGTCAGCCAAGAGTTAAGAGCAAAGATTCCACTTCCTCCCATGTCAAAAGCTATAATAAAAGGAAATGGAACAACATCAATCTACTTTTCCTGACAGAGATTGTTAAGAGACTGGGAAATGCAGCAACATAATCTTGCTTCAGTTTCAAGATTATAATCTTGTTGGAGAAATGAATTGCTAGGAAGAGCTTTTTACCTCTAGACTGGTGACTCACAGCTGAGGTCAACACAGCTGAAAGTCACAACTGATCAAGTGAGTGTTTCTCTGACAAAAGCCTCAGCTGATAAAGCTTTTGTGGAGAAAGCTATCTGTGGAAAATTACTTGCACTTTCCACTCCCAGACCTTACCGTCATTGGGAAAGGCAGTGGAAGAACCGTCTGAGAACACGGACAGCCCTTCTCTTAATGGGTGATCTCTAGTGTCTTTGTTGGTGTTTTTATGAAACAAACTAATACAATAATCCATAGGGAATTATCCCTCTGCTGCTTATGATATACTTATGTTCTAATCCAGTACATTTTGTCAATAAAACATTCACTAGATAATTTCAGATCTTTTAGTCAAATTATTAGTGCAGTCTGCACATTCCTCTGAGGTGTATAGAAAAGGAACCACGCTTACAGAAATGTTTTTCACACACTGGCATCAATGGAAAAGTCATTCCTACACCCCCTGCCCCAGCATGTTTGCAAAAACACTTCAACATCTTCCTTCAAGCCCTTCCCTCATTTCTGCAACAACAGTTTTGACTGTGTAAAAGCCTCTGGTGATCTGTGACTGCTCTGCATGACTCGTAGTGACCAGATCTAACTGGGAATTCTTTTATTTTCTTCTCAGTTATGCACTGTAGCGTCAATTTACTTACTCTAAGACTGTAAAGACTCCACTTGTATATATGTAGGATAAGTGGGATGACACAATAGACGTGGAACAAGAATGTAAATAATAATGATAATACCATGGCACAGCTCAGAGTCAGACTGAAGTTAATTAACATTATTTCTAGTCATTTGAGACTCTTAGAGCACAATTAATCTGATCTCTGCTTGTTGTCTGCACAAGGATGAGATGCACTCCAGACAAGTACCTTTGGTCAGATAAATCCTTGCTAACATGCTTTTATGTTTACTTAAACAATTTTAACAGAGACGATGTATTGTAAGTCCTTGCAAATTTCTGAAACCCTGGTATGCAAGACTCAGGCATCAGGTCTCACAAAGACTATGGTCTTCTGGCCATATGATAAATTGTTTCATGTGATAGGTATGCACAGATATGCCATAGCATGTGCTCCAAGGCAGGGTATTTTGGCTACATGATGGGGGGAAGTGTTTGGTGCAAGGCTCCCTATGGGAAATACGCTCTTTGATTGTCACATCCTTCTGGATACTTTGCTGCTTACTTCCTCCTGCTCCAGAAGCTCATGTGACCAAGCTGTGGTGGTCATGTCAAGTCCTAGAGCAGGAGAGAAGCACTATTACTGCACTGTACAGCTGTTTCAGGATAGACAAAACCACTCATCTAGGTTAAGAAAGCAAATTTCATACCCAATACCTGGGACTTGGCTAATCTGTAATAGTCTTTACTGATTCAGTCACTGTGAGTCCACTGCTCCCCTGCACTTTGCATCACGACACTCTCAGAAAAATTTACCCATGGCCATGATATCCAGCCAAGGCAAAGATGGTGTGGACAAGCAAGCAACATGGCCTTGTCTTGGCCATGTTAGTAGTTCCTTGGGGCTGTTAGCAACTGACACAAGCTAAAACAAACCGTCTCAGCGGTGCCAAGGGCTCCTTGTTTGCACCTAAGGGTCTGCCCCTGTGCTGTATCCAGAACACCAGTCATGGCATGGTTGTGCGCATGTAGCTACCATTCAGAGCTTGGCATCTTAGAATCATAGAATGGTTAGAGTTGGAAGGGACCTTCAAGGTCATCTAGTTTCAATCCTCTTGCAATGGCCAAGGACACTTTCCACTACAGCAGGTTGCCCAAAGCTCCGTCAAACCTGGTCTTGAATACTTCCAGGGATGAGGCCTCCACAACTTTCCTGGACAAATTTGTTCCAGTGTCTCACCATCCTCAGAGTAAAGAACTTCTTCCTAATATTTAATCTAAATCTACCCTCTTTCAGTTTAAAACTGCTACCCCTCGTCCTATCACTACACTCCCTGATAAAGAGTCCCTCCCCATTTTTCCCATGGCTCCCTTTACGTACTGGAAGACTTCTATAAGGTGTCCCCAGAGCCTTCTCTTCTGCCTTAATTGACAGATTTTTATCTCAAAGATAAAATGAGGTTTAATCAAATAGTGGGTAGGTAAAAATGTGCAAAGATTGCCTCAAAAATTGAAAAATATTCCTTTTCCAACATGAGATTTCCATAGTTACTCCCCTTTATAGCCTAAATAGCTGTTTCTAGTTTATATTGTAAAGATAATATAAACACTCTGAATAATATTTACTATTCCATGTTCGCCATTTCTCCTGAATAGTCTTAAGGAAAGCAAGTATCATTTTTACTACCTCTATCAAAAGGCTGTATCTTCCTGTCCTTTTTTTTCCCCTTGTACTGCTACCATGCATCTAATTCGTGATTTTGTTTCCAAGTATTCCATACAGTTTCTCTTTATAATAAAGAGAAACCTCTTCAAATTTCCAAAAGTGGTCACAAGCATTGGTAACCCTATCATGAACCCACTTGGGCAAAAAGCAGTCAAGCCATTTTCCTCCTCAAAACACCAACATGTCCAAATTGTTAAAAACGATAATGAAATCAGCAACAGCAATATTTTCTTTCCTGTATTTGCATTCTAGCATTTGAATTTTTAGGATTCTTTTCCTTAACTCTTAACCATAGCCAAAAAAAGGCAGAACATTTTTTTGTTTGTTTCATAAATAATGGAAAAGGAAGTTCCCTAATATTCATTTTGCTTTGTGAACAGGAATAATAGATAAACCACACATTATTTCAAGGCTGAGGTTAGAATCCTGAGGATACAGAGTACTGTTGTCACTTTACTATTTGTAGTTTGTATTTTTTTACCATAAACAGTATATCTCTGATCTTTCAGTTTTATAGCCCCATCCATAACCTCAGAATAATATTTTCCAGACACACAGAACAGCCGTATACAATATGGTTATCATCAATTTTATTTTAGATTGAGGAAAACCAAACCAAAACAAATATGTATTTTATAAAATGTTACAAATAATATCTCTCCTGCCTATGACAAAAGAAAGTAAAGGTGCAGAACACAGAAGAGAAAGACATAACATTGACAAAGACCATTCTTCACACTTACTGTAATCCAACATATTTGTTACTATATTATTTATTCTTACTCCTGTGAAGACTTTAACATTCTTTTAGCATATTATTTTACATCTCACACCTTTTTTGTAAACTCAGATAACATTATAGCTGATTTCAAATTTTGTATTAAATCCACCATTGAGAAGTAAAACACAGCCCTTCAGAAACAATGCATTTTAGCATAGCTGTCCCTATCATAGGGGCTGATATGGAAGTAAAGAAAATTAACTTCAAAAATTGAATGCTATAGATAGGATTCATTTTTATGCCTGCCTTTCTGTTGGCAAGTTGTGGTCATAACAGGCTTAAGAACTCCAGCAGGATATGTTTTTTTTCTTTCCTAAGCCTTTGGAGCACTATCTATTTGTAGGTATCGTATATTACCTCTGTGTGGGGCCTGCAGATGAAATCTATTCCAGGAGTAGTCCTTGTTGGTAGATTTCCAGAAAGCCATCTGTTCCCAATGGGGCATCTTGTCTGCCTTCCCTAGCAATTAGAAAGCAGCAGATGAAGATGCAAGGCATAAAAAAGGAGAAAGACATGAAAGAATAGAAAATTACGTAAGGAAATCTTGTTTGTTTGAAGAAATGCAATTGTAAACTGTTAAAAACATAGAGGCTGTAACTACCTGAACAAAGGAATTTTTTTTGCAAACTCTCTGTAATAAAACACAGTTCCTGTAATACACACTCCCCATCAGTCATCACTGTTTGGTTAAGTTGCTCAATACCGTAAGTTTTTGATGAATCCAAATGAAATAGACATGCATATTGTACTTTATGGAGAAAAGAATGGGTGTCACACAAGTGTTTCCTTATGAAAGAAAGACTTTTGGATTTATGACCAGAAAAATATATTTTATTTTGGAGTTTTAGTCCTTTTGACTCTCTGATTCTGAAGTAATTACGCTTTATCTGAAAAATGAGGGATAATACTGACATAAACATGATTCCAGTCAGTAGCCTGTGATTGGTAACTGTGGATTACAGTCTTAAAACATAATTTATGATACAAAAATACCATTTTTTGTGGATGTATAAGAACACAAAGGAAGAAATTGTCAGATTATTTTTCCCTCTAAAAGATATGGATATCATCTAATCCTGATCAGTATAGTTCCCACTACACTTAGCAGACAGAAATCAACATCTCCAGAAAGTTTCAGCCCTCTTATGTTTGATGTTTTCTTAGCAGGAATGAATGCTATCTAGAAGAGTCTACAACTCAAGGAGCCAAGATAACTAGCTGAGACTACACAACTTGCATTTAGACAATTATCATCAGATAAGTTCAATATTATCCCCATTGATTTAAAAATTAATTTTAACATTTAATTTTAGTGATACTTTTGATCTTTCTGAAAACTAAATTTAAAATGTAAAGGAAAGTCTTAAAGAAAAGAATCTGGCATTTTAGTTCTGCACAAAATCTTATCTCAGGTCTGTGATACAGAAAGGAATGATTCTGAGAAAAGATGACATTCAGCTACCTCTGTGTAATTTATTAATTCCTGATTGTTTTACCTAGGGAACCTGAGGATGTCAGTGTTTTTAATATGATGGATTTTCTGGTATTCTTAAATGACAAAGTTAGGCAGACCTGTAGAGGAGGTGAGAGCCTTTTATTTATACTTGTGAATACACTTACCGTAACAAGTCATAGGAATTACCATCACCATTGTTCAGTTAAAACTAGTAATTTTGAAAGTAAAAGACATGCAACACAAAGGACATGGTGACTTAAGTCTGTATTGGTTCTGTTAAACTGTAGTGGAAGTGTGTGCTGCACCTGCATTAGAGATGAATTAATTATTATCAATATTACAGCGACTACTATAAAGTGATGTTGTTTTTTTTCTTCTGAACTCAGAAAGCTTGTTTTATTTATCAGAGAAATAAGTTGGAATTTTACCTAGCACCAGCAAATTAATACATATATACACCTCAATCTGTATATATGTTTCAGTGAGAGAAACTGAAGATGAGAGAAAAAGCTCTCACCGTAGGACTGCACAAAATCTACATAGAATAGTAGCAATCTTTCAGTCCTTGGAAACATGGTGTGCAATTATATGATTTAAAGCTTTAAAAGCATGCATAGCTTGCATATGTAGATGGTAGACCTTGATAAATGTTTGTCTTAATGCATTGTTAATGACATGAGTTTTAGCGTAAAGCTTCCCAAATTCTTAACTTCCCAAAGTGATAATAATAGTAAATATTTTATCAAGAGAATTAAACTGGGTGTCCCATGATTCATCAGCTGGCAGATTGTCATTCTGCATGTGGGCCAGCCAGCGAAGAGCACTTCAATGAGTTTGAAAGATATTTGCTCTCTGCTAGAGGAATGCAGAAGAACAAGAATCCAAGGTTTCTGCTTAGTCCCATTGCCTCAGTGCCTCTTCATTTCCTTCAAACTATATTTACATCAGTCCCGAACCACTTATCTTCTCTCCTTCTCATAATTCTAGTCACATCTTCCCTAGCACTTCTAAGTTCTGTTTTTCTCCTCTGATCAGTCTCCTTATCTCTTAGTGCCCCACTCCTCACTCATCTTCAGATTCATTGTCCATTTCACCCATGCCACTCTATTTCCATACCACCAAAGCTGTTCCAGTGCTTTTCTTCTCCTCCAAATGCCTTTCATGTCCTTTCCCTTGCAGCCAGCCTGCTTCTCCCCTCAACAGTACAAGCTGCTCTGATTTTCCAAAGCTAAATTTATTTCTGTTGGCCTATCGGTACTATGCGTTTGGGGGACAGAAGGACAGTCCTGAAGATGGGCAACAGGCATCACCCTGTTGACCAAGCAATGACAAAAATTTTCATGATGAGAAAATACAAGCTAGGTCATCAGAATGTTGACTGGAAGAGAAAAGACAGTGTTTATACTTCTAAGAGCTGTAGTCTGATAGTCAACAGCCAGTTTAAAGACTCAGTAAGGAGAGTGAAATCTAAAAGTGGAACTATTCCCCTATTAAAGCAAGGAGTCCGGGCGATAATATAGTGACATCTGGATAATAAAATAATTATTACAAGGATTTCAAAAACATTGTGAAATATCATTATTAATTATATACTTAATATATTTAAGGGCGCTGAAAAGTGTAATTTCTTCAGGTAGGACAGAAACAAAATTTAAAGCAGCAGATTGGCATTCTAACTCAGTGAAGCAGTATAGCTAAAAAAGGACTCATAGACATTCAACTTGGATCAAAACTGCTTTAAAAGTTCTCTAAAATGGATTCTTTAGAGGTGGTATCAAGAACCTGCTATAGATTCCAGGATCAGAATTGGATATGGATATAGAAAAGCCTTGAGATTTTTACAGTGATTAATCCTACTGGGAATTGTGTCATTGTGGGAAGACTTCCTAGTTATAAAATGAGTAACAAATGAGTAATTTCTCAACAATTCAACTAACTCAAAAACTTGAGTAACTAATCTTGGTAGAACTCAGTTACTCCTGGATGTATTAGTAGATAGTTTTATATCTTACTGGTTTCATGACTGTATAAGGAATAAATCTATTTTTGAATTGGCTTTGGTAAACAAAGGATGTTGTAGAAGATCTGGCCATAGAAAATAACTTGAATTAAGTGTCATCAAGATTATTCCAATTAAATTACTTTGAGGAACATATAGAAAATAGATCAAGGTTCCTATCTGAGAGAACAAATACAAGAAATTAAGAGACCTAACTAGTGAGGTCAAGAAATGTGCAGAAATTAGGAACTTAAATGTGAAGCTGACAGAAATTTCTTTCAATCAGATTTGAATAAACTATCAGGAATTTTCAAGGACAGGAGGAATTTTGAATAAGATTAAAAACAAATAGGGAAGGCTTTGTTTATAATTGAATGAATAATCACATAAGTATTTAGGAATAAAGACTCTATAAGGAGTGGAAAAATCATGAAAGCTTCATCTTGGAGAACAGGAAATTTAAGAATAAAGTCCAAAACTCTTGTCAGAAGTCTAATTTAGCTTGTGACTGCAAATGAAGTTAAAACAAATAATACAAAGCTTCTCAGCCATATGAATAGAAAAAAAAGAAGTAAACTTTCCATGAAATGGGGAAAGAAATGAGGTTCAAATGAAAATATAGAAAATTTTTTTCTCAGTTTTTAGACCAAGGTGATTGACTGATATAAAGGTATGGAAATGCAGGTGATCAGACTACATGGATTGTCTTGCTTGTAGCAGGGTGGATACCCCCAGTACAGATAAGGAAGATGTAATACCCTTGCATAAGGCATTGGTACGATTTCACCCAGAAAGTAATCATCTCTCACGTTTGATAGGGAGCAAGGGCAGAAGATGATGACTGGAGAAACAGAAAACCTGTTTTAAAGAAGACAGTAAAGACCTTGAATTTATTTTCAAAAATAAGGGAAGACTGAGAGCATCAAAGGACATTGGGACTCTTCTCCTATCTTTATGTAGCATTAGCACTAGCTATTTTCCTTCTTTCTTGCTCTCTTCAACCCAAGATTCTTGCATACATGTCTATACAAAGGGAGTTTAGGAAGAAGGATGAGAGAGGGCTGGTGTGTGTTTGTGCCCATGATATGGCATCATCTAGTGGTTGATGCACAAACCTGGAGCACAGGCTCTGTCCTCAAGACTGCAGGATGCCCCATACTCAGCTTGTCTGCACCTTGGCTGAGCAATTTGTCGACTAGTCTATGCGAAAAGTACCATCAAACTGGATTGTGACAAGTCTGTAGGTGTGGCATAGGTATACCCAGCTGAGACATGCCCTTCTGGCCATGCAAATGTGACTAAAGTTAAGCACCCAAGGTATGATAAATCAGAAAATTATTTAGCATTAGGTGGAAAGTTAAAAACTGAATTGCTGTTTGAGACTTACGTTATAAACATAGGATTTAAGCAGGCTGGATCTCAGTCCTATATAGCTGGAAAGCTTCAGAGCGATTTTTGTAGTGGGAAGTCAATGAACATATGAAGAAGCTGACACAGTATGCTTGAAATTCCTGAAAGATTTTGACAAGGACCATCACTGAAGACTTTCAAAGAAATTTAAGCTGTCACGGGATCAGAGGAAAGGTCTTCTTGTAGAATTACTAACTGGCTAATAATTAGGAAACAAAAGGTACAAATAAATTGAGGTAGACTATCATCAAGTGTGTCTCCCAGGATCTCTGCTAGAATATGTATGTTTCAATATATTCATAAATGATCTGAAAATTATGTTGAATAATGAAGGGATAAAGTGTCCTTATGAAACAAAATTTTTCAGGGTACTCAAAGCTAAACCTGACGGTGTAGAGTTGCAGAAGAATCTCATGATGCTGAGTGACTGAACAGTAAAATAGGATATAAAATTAATTGTCAATAAAGACAAAGTAAGGCATACAGCCCTCTCCCCTGACAGTTAGTTATATATACAGAATATTGGAATCTACGGTAGGGATTGCTATGCAAGGAAGAGATTTTAATAACACTGTATGTAGATGGTTCCCTGAAAACTTCTGCTCAGTAGCTTGTGACACTGAAAAAAAGTTAAGATTATTAAGAGAACACTAAGGACGAGACAGAAACTGGGTAAATATCCATTTCAGGGTGATGGGAGTTATAGTAATCTGAGTCCAATGTGTAGGTATAGTGATAGCATCTATCAGATCACAAAGTAGGTTGAACTTGCTTTGGAATCTATGTAAGGGAAAACTAGAACCAATTGACTTTGAAAAGAAACACTTGAAAATGGGGTCTATCCCTCTGTCTATCTGTCTATAGATTGGGGTCTATCTACTGTCTATAGATTGGGGTCTATCTATATGATTGGGATCTATCAAATCGGAAGAGATATGGAGAAGTTTTCTAGGGGATGACTGTCCACTGTGGTTTTTAAGAGAAGAATTAAGAGTGACCAGGACTTTTAAAACAAACAAAAGAAGTACTTTTCCTTACAGTGCATAATTACTTTGTGGAATTCATTGCCACAGGATGTTATGGAAGCTAAAAATATCACTGGATTCACAAAAGACTCAACAGATTCATGGCAGAGGGGCTATTAATCACAGCGGTCTGTATGCTGCTTCCAGCTCAAACTTAAAATGCTGGTTGCCAGAAGCTGAGAAATATTTGAGAAGCAGGATCAGTCTATACTTGCCCCTTATATTCTCTCTCTACACACGCTCTCTCTGTACATCTTTTGTTCATCTTGTCAAAAAGAAGGTATTTTCTATATGTTTTTCTTTGGACCAGTGTGAATATTTATAGGTTTTTATACTTTTGTAGATTAAACAGTGTGAAGACAGAAGAGGTAAAAACTGAAGGGTTTGCTGATGCTACAAGAAGTGAACAGGACTGGTCACAAAGTATATTTAGGCAGGATAATGGGAGGAAACTGAACAGTGAGCAGAGGAATGAGGTTCTTGAGTGCCTTTCAGAGTGGAATAGTGGGAGGCAATTTCTAAACTTGGTTCAAAATGAAGAAGTAAGTTATTTATGAATAATCTGTAAGCAACACGTTTGCCTGTGATGGTGGAGACTCACTGCAAGGTTTCTTCTACTGCTGTGTCCTAAACAGAAACCTGAACCTTTTGAAGCAGCCCATCACTAATTGAAATATAGAGCAGTATGCACGAAGCTGAGTTCAGTTGCTCTAAGTTCCACTTTTGAAGTTGCATTAACATTTAATTGTTAAAAGAAAGCTAATAAAACTGGAGGGAAGCTGAGATGGCTAAGTCATAATTATTTTTATGATGCATTATTACCACAAAACAGAAGAAGGGTATTTATGGTGCATAAGGTTTTCTCTCATCCTTCGCATGTGCTCAGGGGCTATCAAAAACAGTTCACATTGCGGTGAACGATCTTATCCTTGGCCATGTCTTAGCAACAATAAGGTGATACTAGTACCACTGAGAGCAAATTTGTCCCATCTTGTGTTTCATCATCACATTTATTCTTAATTTTTTTATGGGTAAATATGTGTAGTAAGCTCCTAACTCATAATATAAGACTAAAGACTAAAGCTCTTAAGCCTGAAGTATGTATGAAGTCAATATGACTCCATTTTCTTGATTCATAGCTTATAAGAATACCAAGTTAAGTTGTCCTAAGCGATCAGAAAAAGTTAGGAAACAACTTGGTAACCCTTTTCCAGCCTCTGCTGCAATGGTTAGAGAGTTCATAGCGAAATGTCAGTGCTGCAGGAGAAGCAGATTGCTGTGGCCTGGCGCACATTCAGCTGAGTTTACAATGTGTCAGGATGTTCAGCTGTGTGAGAGAAGAGCAGGAGTGATTCAATATGATCGTATGATATTTTGCCCTGGTGTGTTTTTCATATACACATATACACACACCCTGGAGGAGGCAAAGGAACTGTGAAGCAGATACAACATCTGAGCCATTGCATTTCAGCCAGCGGACCACATGCTCTGTGAGTCACTTTGCACAGCACGGATGGGCTGGATATTGTGCCCAGGATGGGTAAGTGATGTCAAAACTGTTACTCTTTCCATTTTTAAAGAAAGGAATAGGCTAACATCACTGCTCTGTGTGTGTATGCCACAGAGATAACATCTTACCTTAGGTCCCGTTAAAAATGTTATTGAATAGGGTTTTTTTTACTTTTTAAACTGCTGCCAGTTAAACACAGTGAATTACTTTGGTCATGGTCTAATTTTTTAAAGAAGTCTTTGGTGACAAATTCTGTTTAAAAAAAAAACACAAAATTTGCATCCTATCTACTTATCTGGAATATCTAACATGTTCATAAAACTATGGGTCTCTGTGTGTAGAGTAACAGTAATTGAAAGAAAATAACGCATTGGCATAAAACACAAGTATAAGCCTACCTTATTTATCTAAAATTGCTTCAGAAGCCCTTAAAATCGTGAATACAAGAGTTTCACAATAGTTTCTCAAATTCAATTATTAATTGATACAGAGTCTACCTTGGGAAACTCCCATTTTTACATTCTTGTGGTAACTTTAGCAGTGACTTAAATGGAAGTATAAGAACAAGAAAAAAACCTTTTTTTTTTAACTGCCAAAAAAACAGATCTCATAATAACTAATAATGCTGTTTCCTAATTTCATCTCTTCCCCCAGCTGCTTTCTTCCTTTCTTCCCCTTCTCTTGTTTCTCTGCTTCTCAGTTTCCTTCCTCTGTTTCCCTCAAAACATCCTATTTCCTGCTCCTTTTTTGCATGTACGCATGCTTCCTTGTTACATGTTTCCCAGTGCTGAGACCCCCCCCATCCTCTAGAAATGTCCTGGCTGTCTGCCTCATCATTGGCACTCAGTGACTTTGGGCATTTCCCTTCAACAGCTGCACAGGAGGTTTCAGTGTAGCTGCTGTGCCCATTTCATCAGGGTGACTTCAGTTTATGCCCCTTTTTCTTTTGTAGTGTTGTACCTCCTCACCGCCAAACTCCTCCTGGGAAACACAGCTTACCTCTTTCTCGCTAAGAAATGAAAGGCATTGTGTTACTTGCCTCAGTTTACATTATTATATGCAATATTATATTGCTATTAGTCTAGCTTAAAGTGTCCCACTTCTGTGTAGCTGCTGCAAGCAATGGAAACCAGGATTCATTTCATGATGGAGTGGCACAACATTATTAAAAGCTCACTCATAGCCATATCACTGATGATGCAAGATAATATTCTTCTGTGGTTGCTTCTTCATTGTTGCCATAGGCAAAGCCACCTAATTATTTCTTAGAAAAAAAATATTCTCCAGTTTATTCAAAATTATATTGCCCAGTTTGACATGATACTACCAAATACAGGAAACCATTATTCCTCCAGCTCACTGCTGTCTGCCTAAGTATGTTAACTTCTTGTATCTTACTTTCTTGTGGATTGGGCCTTCTTTTATGACAACCCTGAAGCTTAAGTTGATCTTAGATAAGATAGTCATTTGTATATTTCTTAAATATTTCCAGCAAGTCTTCATTGTGAGTAACAACTCAGTCTTGAGGAAAATGGAAATTGTTAAAGACTGAAAATATATTATTCCAGTTAAAACGATCAAGGTTTTTTGAAATTCTTTAAATTTATAACATGAAAACACAGCATGGTAGGTTTCCTCTCATGAATGTCAAAATCATTACTTTTTCATTGAAATTAGTTATGGTTAATATTCTATGCATAACTGTGTGTGATTTTCAATTGTTTTTATTTTTTAAGCACAGTCATTTCTTTACACACTGCTCATTTGTTCCACCTTGTTTTCAGAACAGCTTGAATGCAGTTACTCAAATCATCCCTCTCTCAGGTGAGTTTCTTAACACCAAAAGACTGATAGAAAAATGAGAAACAAGAAACTAATACAGCAACAACGTAATAGACACCTTTCCAGCAGCCTGCAGTCTGACCCTGCCCCTCTTCATCCTTTTGCTTGGGTCCCCAATTACATCTGGTCACCACCGCTTCCAGCAGCTCAATTCTCCATGAACTTTCATAGGGAACATGGCTGGCTTCAGAGGGCCAGCCCTGCACTTATTCTCCAATGTTTCTGCAGTGCATGAACTCGTTTCTGCCACTGTTATTACCTTCCAGTCCTTCTCTGAAAGTATTAGATGTCACCTGAAATGAGGGCTAGCAATCCCACAGGATTTGTCAGCTAATTTCAGATTTTGAAGCGTAATGACTTACAGGTGGATTCATACAATCTAGTTACAGTCTAGATACAGTCTAAACAGGGAAAAATATGCCACTGTAAAATTCAATCCAATATGTGGTGGACTGAGATGCCTATTTCTTGCTATTGACTAAGAAAGGAGTATAAACCTACTTAAGTTAGGTAGGAGAAGTCCAGGTCTGGGATCTAAGGTGGTATTTTGGGAACCCATGGCATGCATCTTATGCTTAGTAAATATACCTTGGAGTCTTGTGGAGAAGACATCTCTTCTTCGCTTCTGTTCACTTTGTTTTATTTCTAATGGTTTCATTGTTCTTTCAGGTGGACAGTGCTGCCAGATCAAATGTTGTTCCTGTTGATGGATTCTCTCCTCTCTAGTGGATGACTAAGCACCATGTGTCACCACCAGTTAAACGTTTCTTTAGTCTTCCACCGCTGATTAAATGTGAAGTTTGAGCTAAAACCTACTAGGCTGGAACACTGACTGGATCCTGCCTAAAATTACTGCTCTGCTAATTGACAGTGGATTTTTTTTTTCATTGTTACATTTGACTCTTAAGTAAAATCAGGCTGAAATTATCTTGTTTCACAGACACTGAAATATTTTGGCTTAAATGGAATTAATACCTGCCACACAGTTATGTGGTCACACAAAGCTGAGTGAGAGCCCTCCCTCCCTGATTTTTAGTCTTACAATAATTGCATTAAAAGTAATTTTGTGCGTGTGCGTGTGTATTGGGGGAGGGGGGAGGATTTCACAGGTCTGTGAGGGTCCTTTGGTGGTTCTGAGGTTCTTATATCCACATCTGACCTACAACTGGAAGAGCTAGACATATCTGTATTAAAAATTCTACATTCTTAGGTTTTTAGAATGCTTAGAATCAGAAAAACACCAAAGCTGTGGTCATGTGTTTAGAACTAGAGAAGACTATCACAGTCGTCATCTCTGAGCTTCTGCATAAGACAAACCAAAGAGCTCTGTTCAGTCATTTCTGCATCAAGCCCATGTCTTCTGTTTGAGGAGCAGCATAGCTTCCACAGTAGTATTAAAATATTGCTCAGCTATATTTGGGACACAATAAAATTGTAAGTATTGACAATGCTGAATCCAGTATTCATCAATTATTCCATAGTGTTTGCAGGAGTAATGGGGTTGGCAAATCAGATGCAGTATCTCTGAAGCTCCAGCACGTTAACCTCATAATAAACCATCTGGTCTTTGCATGACAAACTGCAATGCAGCACATTGTCGGTATTTACAAATGATAAATAATAATAATAATAATAGATCTGTTTCTATAGTGCTTCCAGCGGATAGCAGCTGATCATGCTTACTGAATCCAGGGAAGGAATGCCAAAAGGAAAACAAAAGAATCTAACCAGCTGTGGAGCTATTTTTGAAAAGCTGAGGAATTCAGCTGGTTGCTTTCTATTGCCTTTAAAGGTGCTGTAGCGATATCTTAAAGTTATCCATATAGCCTTCAAATGAAAAGGGATTTTATTTTGCTTTTTAAATGTTTGAGGGAATTGCAGGACCCCAGTGGCTCACAGAATACTTGTGCATGTGAATGATGAGCATAAACACTGCTCCGTGTCTACTGTCTGAAATCCAAGGCCCCTCTGTCCATCACTTCTTGCACTGGAGGAAATACAGCGTCAGAGTGCCTGCCCAAATGTCACAGCTCCAAGGCCTGCTGATGCCTGCACGCGTACCCCACAATTAATGCAGCATCATAGCTCCAAGGCTGTTTTGTGCCTCAGCTCTTATATGGATGTGAATGCAGCATCACAAGTCCAAGGTCTCTTTCTGCCAAAACTCTTACGCTGCGGTTCAAAAGCAGCTACAAGGCCCTCGCTTCTGCCAGGGCGATTTAAATGAGGATGATTGAAGCTTAGGATGGGTGCGATTTTGAGTGTCTTGCTGAAACATGCTGTAAAACCAGTCTGCAGAAAAAGAAGAAATGCCATAAAAACTGTTTTGCTGTATAAGTGAGACTTGGCAGGTCTTCCTCAGCTCCCCCAGCAGCTTTTTTTCCCCCCTTTTTTCCTCTGGCAATGAGCCTTAAAAAGACCTCAAAGACATTTATATGCTGACCAAAGAAACTCTTTCTATAAACAAGCAAAGAAGGGTTTATATTAAATGTATGTTGTTTATCATTGCCATTGTTGCAGTATATTAAGATAACAGGCGAGACAGAACATTGACAGCTCCTAAAGCCACTGAATAAACCTAAGCCTGCACGTAGCTTGCTGCCTGGGGCTCCTTAAAGCTACTGCCTTGGTTTTCCTCCTGCCTATGCTTGTTGATTTCTATCAAAATGAGTTAGAAAGCAACTCATCATGCCTATATAATTCCATGCACACTTCCTCTCACCTCCAAACGGGAAGGTCAGTTTCTGGACAAACTTTGTTTCTACAGCTTTGAAAGAGTCTGTTGTGTTTCATTTTGTTTTGAGTGGTGTAATTATCAGTAATTATTGGGAAATGAGCAGGAGTCAGAGGCAATTCCAAAGCCACCCAGAATAAACTGTGCATTGTTGCAGGGTTGTAACATGGCTGTTTTACAGAATTAACATTCTGAAATAGTTGGAAGTGACAGTTTCCTTTTCAGGGAGGGGAGAGGGCAAAGAGCTACACTGCTGCTTGAAGGTTAATCTTTACATTCTGGAAAAAGCTTGAGCTGGAGAACACAAGGGCAGGGAACAGATCCCTGTGTAGTCCATCTTTCCTTTTAAGTGAATCTTCTTGGATTCAGTCTCCAGAGAAAGACTTCTAATGTCAGAACAGGTGAAAACTTCTTATAAGGCATGTATAAGGCAATCAATGAGATTTCCATTAAAGAACACCGAATTACATGGAAAATTGCAAATGATTATATTATTCAATTTTAAATGACAGACTTGGAAAAATGAGGTTCTTAGAATAACTGAGTTAGTACCATTTTTAAATAGTTCTAATGTCCTTTTTTTTTCCCAAGTAACTTAATAACTAAATGTCATGTTGCATAAGTTCAATCAACTGTGAGATAATGAGGACTGTAAAGCCGAGAACATGATGGGTCACTGATTGCTAATGGACTACAGATTCTTGTAGGTCATGGGTTCATTGCCAGGCTGTGTTTAAAGGTTTCTCTTTTTTTTTTTTTTTCTTCCCTCTAAACCACTGCTTAATTGCAAAACAAAAGTGGCTTCATGAGCTGAATGTGGATGCTAGTGTCCACATCCAGACTGTGATGCATAATGGTTGTGGGGCCTCAAAGCAGTCACGCTTCTCAGAAGCTTTGGCAAAACTGAATTCTTCTGCCAAAAGGACCCATCCCATGTCAGCAGTATACCCCTGATGGCAGTGGACGAACAATTCTGTAGAAGCTATATGCAAAATGTGACTCCTGGAAGGGGATGTCTGTTCCTGCAATACTATTTTTCCACTGTTTCTTCATGAATGACTCTTGGTAGTAAGACCTGACTGAATAATTTAATTCCATGGTGGCAGGTGTAAATGAGGTAAGACAGATATTTGGATCCAGGATCAGAGTGTGACCATGGAGAAGATGCTCAAGGGTAGCCTTGGCTGCAGTAATTATGAAATCACAGAGTTCAGGATCCTTAGGGCAGCGAGGAGGGTGCACAAGCTCAATATCCTGGACTTCAGGAAAGCAGACTTTGGCCTCTTGAGAGATCTGCTTCATAGAGTTCCATGGGATAAAGCACTGGAGGGGATAGGGTCCCGATGAAAGATGAAGCTGATTAGCATTCAAGAATCACCTCCTCCAACCTCAGGAGTGATGCACCACAACAAAGAGGAAGTCAGGCAAAAAAGCCAGGAAACCTGCATGGATGAACAAGGAGGTCCTGGACACACTCAAAACCAAAAAGGAGGCCTACAAAGGGTGGAAGACAGGACAGGTTAGCCTGGGAGGAATACAGAGAAACTGTCCAATCAGCCAGGGACCAGTTTAGGCAAGCTAAAGTCCAGCTAGAATTAAATCTCGCCAGGGACATCAAGGGCAACAAGAAAAACTTCTGTAAGTAAGTCAGTGATAAAAAGAAAGACTAGGGAAGATGTGGGCCCTCTCTGGAAGGAAATAGGAGACTTGGTCACCCAGGATATGGAGAAGGCTGAGGTACTCAATGACTTCTTTGTCTTGGTCTTCACCGGCAAGTGCTGTAACCACATCGCCCAAGTCACAGAAGGCAAAGGCAGGGACTGTGAGAATGAAGAACTGCCCACTGTAGGAGAAGATCAAGTACGTGACCATCTAAGGAATCTGAAGATGAACAAGTCCATGGGACCTGATGAGTTTCATCCATGGGTCCCGAGGGAACTAGTGGATGAGGTTGCTAAGCCACTTTCCATTATATTTGAAAAGCTGTGGCAGTCTCGTGAAGTTCCCACTGATCGGAAAAGGGGAAACATAACCCCCATTTTCAAAAAGGGAAAAAAGGAAGACCCAGGGAACTGCAGACCAGTCAGTCTCACCTCTGTGCCTGGCAAGGTCATGGAGCAGATCCTCCTGGAAACTCTGCTAAGGCACATGGAAAGTACGGATGTGATTGGTGATAGCCAACATGGCTTCACCAAGAGCAAGTCACGCCTGACAAGTCTGGTGACCTTCTATGACGGGGTTACAACATTGGTGGATAAGGGGAGACCAACAGATGCCATCTACCTGGACTTGTGAAAACTTTTGACACTGTTCTGCATGACATCCTGGTCTCTAAATTGGAGAGACACAGATTTGATCGATGGACCACTCAGTGGATAAGCAACTGGCTGCGTGGCTGCACTTAAAGGGTTGCGGTCAACGGCTCGATGTCCAAGTGGAAACCAGTGAGGAGTAGCATTCCTCAGGGGCTGGTGCTGGGACTGCTGCTGTTTAACATCTTTGTTGTTGACATGGATGTTGGGATTGAGTACACCCTCAGCAAGCTTGTCAACACCACCAAGCTGTGCGGAGCGGTCGACCTGGACAGGCTTCATAGGTGGGCCTGTGTAAACCACAAAGGCCAAGTGCAAGGTCCTGCACATGGGTCGTGGCAATCCCATGCACAAATACAGGCTGGGCAAAGAATGGATTGAGAACAGCCCTGAGGAGAAGGACTTGGGGGGTGTTGGTGGATGAGAAGCTCAACACGACCCAACAATATGTGTTTGCAGCCCAGAAAGCCAACTGTATCCTGGGCTGCATCAAAAGAAGCGTGGCCAATAGGTCAAGGGAGGTGATTTTGCCCCTCTACTCTGCTCTTGTGAGACCCCACCTGGAGTACTGCATCCAGCTTTGGAGTCCTCAGCACAAGAAGGACATGGACCTGTTGAGACAGGCCCAGAGGAGGACCACAAAGATGACCAGAGGGTGGAAGTACCTCTCTTATGAGGACAGGCTGAGAGAGTTGGGGTTGTTGAGCCTGGAGAAGAGAAGGCTCTTGGGAGACCTTATAGCAGCCTTCCAGTACTTAAAGGGAGCCAAAAAGAAAGCTGGGGAGGGACTTTTTACAAGGGAACATAGTGACAGGACGAGGGGTAATGGCTTTAAACTGGAAGTGGGTAGATTTAGATATCAGGAAGAAATTCTCTACTGTGAGAGTGGTGAGGTACTGGAACAGGTTGCCCAGAGAGCTTGCAGGTGCCCCATCCTTAGAAGTGTTCAAGGTCAGGCTGGATGGGGCTTTGAGCAACCTGGTCTAGTTGAAGGTGACCCTGCCCATGGCAGAGGGGTTGGAACTATATGATCTTTAAGGTTCCTTTCAGCCTAAACCATTCCATGATTCTATAAGATGGCTACATTACTGCTACTGGTGTGACAAAATGAACTGATTTCCAAATGCCAGGCTTGTAACTCTACCCATACAAAACCACACAGATGACAGAGAACAGAAAGACAGAAACGTGCAAAATAATACAGAAATATATATACCCAGATGTGCATAAGACTCCATGAATGTCGCAGGCTACAGGAAGCAGCTACAGAGCAGCACACCATTGGATTGTGGACCAGATGCCCAGGCTGGGATGAAGAGAGAGCAGAAGGGCAGAGGTGAGGAACAAAAGAAGAAGAAGAAGCTGTTCTGTGTTAACCTATAGCAATATCAACTGTACAGACTGCTCACAACTGCCTGAAGCAGGCTCTTACATACAGCAGTGCTCCTGGGGTTTGGTGCACAAGTAAAGATACAGAGAGGTTTAAGATCCCACTGAGTCTGGAGCTGATTTTGCTGTTCTCACACTGTTAGGTATGCATAAAACCAGCTGCCTGGCCTACACTAATCCCAAATGTAGCCAAGTCTATTTCCTGATACAAAGGCGTATATCTGAATTAAAGTCCATTTCCCTTAAGAAGCTGATGTGTTTAAATTCAAAGCCTATTTTGTCATACTCATGGTTGCTCCACTGTTCTGTGGATAAACAGAAGATCCGTAATTGAAAAAGAGTCCATTAGAAGTGCAGAGAGGAAATGAAGGGCGTGAATTTGGTGATTATGAAGGTGAATGATTAATAGCATGTATTAGTGCCAGACATAACACAGACAGACGTTACCCCAACCATGTAGGTCTGCTAGTATTTAGTAATGATATCTTCCACCCCTTCTACTCCAGTCTTGAGCCATTCTAGCTCCGGAAACAGTCACCACTGCTAAACTGTTAGTGGTTTTGTAATGAGAACAAGAAGAGAGAAGAATACCTTAATGAATGTTTGTCCTTAGGATTACAGAAACAAAACCCTGTGGAAATAGGACTTCCATTTGCAGCATTTGTTTTTCACCTTTGAATGGATGCTAGATAGAGTGCATGAAAGTACATCCTACTGACCCTGTAAACAGCCAGAAAGGAAAAGAACATGTATAAATACCAGTTTTGCTTGTCATGGGTGCCAGCTTCCTTTTAACAACACAATTTTGTAACTGAAACTTTGAAATGTGTTTATGAGTTGAACTACAGAAAAGCTTCCTTGAGGTTTTTTCTACTTCACTGTAAAATACATTTTTCATTTTTCAGTTGCTCTGCCCTGCTTCCTCTATTCAAAATACAGAAACAGTTGTTGAAAGCAGCCAAATCTTGCACTAAAGGTTGAAATTTGCTTCTATAATGTCTTCTGTCCTGCTAAGCAACTGACTGTGATACGCTTACTTCATTGTTTACTGGGAATATTCTGTAGAATGATACTTGTCTTTGGCCAAAGATACCATTCCACTTCAGCAATGTTGATTTATTTGGCAACGTTTTCCTAAAATGAGCTCATAAAGCAGGAGTTACCTGGTGTGAGCATGCGTACGTTAATTGCATCAATATACTGACAGCATTGGTCATACAGTTACTCCTAAACGACTGTTCAGCTCAAGAGAAACGACTGTTCAGCTGTTTCCTTCAGGTGAAAATATGCCAAGGCGCTATTTTGGAAAGAAGCTCTTGACATTCAGGTTTACTGTTTGTAACATTAGTGTCAATGTTCTTGTCAGAAGTCCCCCTATAAATCTGAGCTGTGAGACCTTGAGCGACTTGTGAATAAGATAAAATGCAATGTAGAACAAATTGATAATAGTGCAGACATATCTGCTTTTTAAGCAGTACTTTAAATGCAGATATCCTTCCAGATATAGAAGTAAGGGGGATGGAGGAACCCAGGACTTTGTGTGAAGAGACCTTTTTGTGCTCTGTTCCAGAAGTGGTTACTCATTTCCTGTTTGACTTTGCGAGGTCAGACACCCTTCGTTTCCTCATCCAAAAAGAAAGGAAAAAAAAAGATAATACCACAGGAACAAAATATTTCCAAAGGTTTACTGAAAATTTATTAATTGTGGTCTCCAGTCTATTAAAATATCTGGACATTTAATACATTTGCAGTTTCAACTAAGTGATCACAAATCTTTTTTTAAAAAAACAGTATTAATCTTCCAGAAAGATTTTAAAATGGGAAAAAATAGGTATTCATGAACCAAACTGAGAGATTTCTGACTGTGGGATATTAAAGTGTAAATAATCTGTTAGTTCTGAGTTTCTCTGAGCTAGAATTAGAAACATGTGACTATGTTATCCCTCTCAGGGTTTTTTTGTCTACAGTTTTTAGAATCGTATATACTTAAGAACCATTGGTAGAATTTGGCTGTGATATTTACTAAACCGTTTCCTAAATCTCCACGAGCAATGAGAAATACAAACAGAGGAAAGTTTTATTGGTTACAATACTTTTCCTGAAGCTATTGTCTTCCAGAGTGGTACTATGCGAACAAATTTTTAAATATCTGGCTAGACAGATAGGCAGGTATTAGAATTTAAGTACAGAAGCTTACCATTCTTGGGCCAGAACATTTTCTCCCGTGTGAATAAGAAAGTAGTGCTTGCCCCTTTTGGCAGCAAGATCAGAGGAATGGTGGTCTTCTGTCAAAAGCTTTTCCCTCAGGGCTTACTCCTAGGTTTGTGATGTGGCAATAATTTTCTAATTGCTACTAACTGCTCCTTAAGGGCTGGATTGTAATGGAAGCCTTTGTTTTTTCTTTAACGTGAATCAGCTGAATCAGAACTTTTATTCCTGGTGGGGAGTTTAAGACCAGGCTTTCAGCTTTAAAGACTTTTTTCCTGGAAACCCTTGGTCTGGAATGCTCATGTGTTTAAAATGAAAGGAGGCTGCTAAAAGCGTTTTCAACATCTTAACATTCCTGTTACAAACTACATTTACAATAAATTCTTAGAAATTCATTATGCTTACAATAAACTTTTAGCTTGAAGCAAATTGTTCTATAATTATCTCTATCAGGGTTTTCTGGGTTGTCCTCCAAAACATCTGTTACTGGATGCTGCCCAAGGAGATGGCATTAAGGACTGCAGGTCTGACCCTGTGTGCAATTCACAGAATTGCCAACAAGTTGGTTAGGAGTGGCAGCTGGAGGTCTGCTCCAACCTCCCTCCCCCTCTCACAGCGGAATTAGTCACCATGCTGGGTCAGGTTAGCCCTGGATTCATCCAGCAGAGTCTTGGAAACCTCTACAGACAGAGAAACTACCTCTCTGGGTAACCTGTTCCCTTGCTGCCATACACTCCAAGTGCAGAGGTTTTACCTAATGCATAGCCTGAGCCTCCCAAACTGCAGTGTGTAGCTCTTGTGCCTTGTTTTACCATCTGTTACTACCAAGAAAAGTTTGGCTCCATCATATTTGCAGCTCCAGATTGTAGCCTTGGGTCAGACTGCCTGGGCTTCCAGTTAAGAAGCCAAATCTCTTCAAGTTTTACTCACAGGCCCTCAAACATATTGGTAGCCGTCTGCTGGACCATGTCAACTCTGAACAACCTTTTTGAACTTGGTGCCCTGAAACCCAACACAGCATTCCAAGTGCAACCTCACCACTGCCAGGCAGAGGAGGACGCTACCTTCTTTTGTCTGACTCGCCAGACTCCTCCAGCTGTAGCCAAATAAGCAGTTTGCCTTAAGATGAGAGCACATCGTCGGCTATATTCAGCATGCCGCTGGCCATAGCCCCTGGCTCGCTTTCAGCAGGGCCAATATTCCTGGCCTGTACTGTTGCATGTGGTTCTCCTGCCCCAGGTACAGAACTCTGCTTCTCCTTGCTCATTGTCATGATTCTTTCCTATGACCTGAACAAGGTTTATTTCCTTAATCTCTTTCAGTCTTCTGCACAAATATACATATTTGTTACTGTGGGATTGTTTGTGTATACTTTTTAAAATCTTTTGATGCTGTTAAATTTCTTATGGAGAATTTGGTACAAAGAAAGGAAGAGTGGTGTTTCAGTCACTTGAGACTTAAAAATATAGATCAGATCTATATTGTTAAAGTTTTCAAAGAAAGATAGGCAGAGTCAATTGATTGATTTATTAAAAGGCTCCCATCTTCCCAGGAAGGAGTTACCTGATTATGCTCAGTTGGAACTGAGCTTGACTAAATTTTAAGAGGGCAGTGGAGGGGGAGGTGCTGATCTCTCTCTGGTGACCAGCAGCAGGACATGAGAGAATGGAATGAAGCTGCATCAGCGGAAGCTCAGATTGGACATTAGGAAATGCTTCTTCACTGGGAGGATGGTCAGTCACTGGAACAGGTTCCCCAGGGAATGGCAGGGGTGACTGTCCTATCCCAAAAGCAGGTACTAGGTGAGGACAGCCATGGCAGGAGGCAAACCAGGCCTGTGTAAGCAGTCACAGGTCCTGTGGGCACCCTGCCAGCAGCTCCAGTAGGCAGTGGGCCCTGCCAGAAGGATGGGACATCACCTCCTTGATGAGGGTGATAGAAGGCCAAGTGGCCATGGAGAGGCGACAGGATGGTGAAGCTCAAAACATAAACACGTGCCTCTTAAATCTTTAACTTTGTTGGTACTGTGGAGAAGGAGAGAGCTGTCAATGGACCTTTCCTCTAGTCAACAGAAATTTGGAGGAGGTGAAAGCAGTGCGGTGCAGCCTGGCCCATCATGCATGAGAGTGCCTGGTTGCACTTGGAGAGCCAGGATGGGAGAGGCAGAGGTGGCAGCATTGACTCTGCTTATTGTGCGATGCCCCTACAGCCCTTCTCCTCCTGTTTGGCAACCCCAAAAAGACCTTGTTTCAGCAAGAAAGTGCCATGTAGGAATTGATCCCAGAATTACCACTGCAGCTTCTGAGCAAGATGGCCCATCTTCAGGCCCATTCGTTAAAAATGTTGCAGATAAAATGACCTTTGAAAGGGAACAGACTTTAAGTCTATTTCCATTTACAGTGAGACAGTGAGACATTTTGATTCAGAACTTCAGTTTTGATGGCACCAGTAAGAACACTACTAGAAACTTGTGACAAAAGTTAGAATATTTTGGGGCTTCCATCTCCACTTTGTTTTCCTGTGCAACTGATGGCTGTAACTGGCTAAACGAAATTTATAATTAATCAACAAAATTAAAATTAATAACACAATTAAGAATTGTGTTGATTTCCAGGATTCATATATCATGTTAAGATCATGCTTTTCATGATCACAAAATGTGAATATTCATGTTTCATTTTGTAGTCTAATGATTACATCCTCCTTGAAATGAAATTATTGTAATATTAAATAAAATGGTCACTTCTTTCAACATTGGGTTGCATGCTCAGATATGATATAAAGTGAATCAAAATGAGACCTTTCAAATGTAAAGTTTTCTATTGATAAAACCAGGAACATTAAAACAACCACTCAGCATGTAATATTGACTTCATTTTACAGTATTTGACATACACATATAATAACAGTACAATCATTAAGGCTGAGTTACTCTTTCCATAAACTATGTACTTTAGCAGCCCTGTGCTTTTGCATGGATGCAATGCTTACAGCCTTATTTTGAAGTGTTTTCTCATCAGGAAGTTTTGGTAGTAGTAGAAGAGCTTTTACAGAGGGAAGCATAAAGGACTTGCAATTGCTAGCAAGCATGACATCATTAAAAAGCAATGAATGTTAGGAATATTCCTGTTCTAATCCAGGCCACACATCCTGCTGCCCTGGAAGACAGCCAAGCCCAACATCCTTTTAGGGTTACAGGGCAGGCTGTGGCCTTTCACAGTTTGCTTTAGTAATCTCTGCATGTGGAATATTCACTGGCAGGCATTACAATAAAATCTAAAATTACTCCATCAGAGACCTGGTGTTCCACCCTTCCTGCATTCTTCCCTGACAGTGAAATTGCCCAAAAAGAGCTCTACTGCATTTCATAGATTTCTGTGAAGGACTGTGTACAGAGATGATGGG
>VZSZ01003830.1:137630-299508 GCA_013398815.1 Ibidorhyncha struthersii
CACATAGGTTCAACAACATGTTCCATTTGAGAAAAAACATGTTATTTAGACTGCTTAAAAAAACACTGTGCTAATATTCTTATCAGTTGCATTGCATGGACCCACTAGGGTTCAACGCTGCAAGCTTTCCTCTGTATTTTCAGTGCGTGTTTCAGGTGACCAGAGGAAAAATGATCGGATCTTTCCTTTACACGGCATGGCTGTCACATCGACTGAACAGAGTGTCGCTGTCTGGGCCCAGGCGCTCTACCACGTGAAATCCCTTTACACCGTTCCTTTGGGGAAAAAGGGAATGGAAAGCTGCAGCAAAATGAACAGCTAAAGAGTCCCAGAGCAGTGGTGTTACTTAGCTGACAAAAAATGAGGAGCATACCTGATTTTAGAATGCTGGTTTTTTATTCCCAGTTAATATCCTCAGCAGCATTCATAGGAGATACTCATACTGCCAGCACCTAATTTAGGTGATGAAGTAAGATCATAGTGGGGCATGTAGTCTGTAATTCATATGAGAATTTTAAGTGTCTGAAGAGTAACTTAGGGAAAATATTGTTTCTCTGACCAACTATTGGAGAGAGACATATATCTCTGCAACCCTGACAATGAGATCTCGTCTCCGCAAATATAAATACTAGTTATTGTTTGGCTTTCTCTATTGACCGCATGAGGCATGTATGCATCTACTTTAAAAGTATTCACTAGGGCATAAAATTCAGGTGTACTACAGATGCTCCAGCCAGGTGAGTTGAGCCTTCCTAGGCTTCCTAAAACACCAGTAAACTGAAATAGCTACCTTTGGAAAGTAGCCAAATTTGACTTATGTTCTGAATCCTCCAATAATCTTTGTCACAGTCCACTGAAAAACGGAATTCAAGAGAATGAGGCTCTAGTCTTCTGGAGTACTTTACAAGACACGTGTTTTGGGGAAAGCCCGGATTAAGAAGTTCCTAACCCTCATGCCATACTGCTGCACCAGCTGAACCAACATATACTACTTCAGTTTACAAGGTTATGCATCAATTGAACAGATTAAATTATCAGTGTTAAATATAACTACTCTCCTTTTTTTAACAGATTACCCTGTGATCTGTTTTACACCACGGTTTCACAAAATGTTGGGTCACCACAACTCAGGTGGTGATGAAGTGCAGCACAGCTTTTTAAGCTGTCTCTGCCTCCAAAACTAAAATCTCCTGAAATTACACCCGGAGGCACATAAATTAGATGTCTAAAATAAGACAGTGAAATGAAATCCCTTAGTTACTACGCTTTCATTTGGTTCTACAGAGTAATTAGTAATTACACTTAGACCAAAATGTGTTACAGGATGTCAGACAGAAAAGCAATATTTCATGCTCAGAATTCTTTAGTAAGTGTTCAGTTGCAAAGCCCAATATGAAAAAGTATGTTTGGAAAAACTGTACAGCTTTTTTACATCAAAATCAGTCCCCATAAACTGAACTATTGTCTGGAAGAAAAGAAGTTATTCATAGGTAGTCATACTGGGAAAGACAGCAGGAACTGAAATCTCCCTAGGTGATTTATAATAAATAGCAGCGCTTACCAGTCAAGACAATCCCAGAGAGACAAGGTGAGGGAAACACAGACACTCTGAAATGTATTGTTACACTGGTAATCGCATCAATTCTTTGTCTTGCTGGTTTGTAACTGTTATTCTGTGTAAAAAGAAAGGAAGTATAGTACAAAAGCAGTCTTGGATTTTGTCTATGGCTACCATTTTAGTGCAAAATCTATCCCTTTGCTTGTCTGCAGAATATATATGACAAAAAATCTATGGCAAAAAAGTTTGTGGGAGACTGTACCTTCTTTACATCATGGTATAATGTTCTCTGATATTCACTGTCAGAAACCTGAAGAAGTGGGTAGAGTTGTCTAGAGATGAAGTGTGACACACTGCTCTCTCCTCTGGATCCTTTACGTCTGATAGGACCAGTGTTATCTACTTCTGGAAGACTCACATCTTCCTTGACAAGGAGTTTCTTACTGCAGTAGCTGTCCCCTGCCCCCTGATGATCCCGTTGCAACACTGATCAAAGTAACATGAGCTTGGGAAGGGTGCAAGGAAATCCAGATGATATTACATGTAGGAGCAACTGTGAGGCTAGATTCATCATCATCATTCGTCATCATCACCATTGCTAACTGTATTCTTGAGGCCAAAATTCAGGTTTCATGGTGCTAGGTACCATGAAGCTAGGTGAAAAACCCCAACTATGTGGTTTGACTTTGTGCATCCCTGTGAGTCTAGCCTGTATACCCACACCTTCATACCAGACTCTAGCACTGGGAACTTTGTTGTACCTATTGCTTCTTCACAAATTCATCTCTTTTTCACCATGACTATAGACTCAGGATCTTGGAGGAGACCAGGCATGTAGGTGTGAGAGAAATGTTATACTTTCTTTGCTTTCTGGAGGCCTTCTCATGTACCCACAAATGTTGTTGTAGTCTACCTCATGGCCCTAGTTAAGAGCCCCTGTGAAGGCCCCCCACAGCCACAAGTGACATGGGAGCAGAGCTCAGAGAGCATTTTGGCTGTGTGCCCCTGCCTGGAGCACACTCTGTTGCAGGAAATCATATGTAAAAGCAGTGAGGTATGCAAGCAGGGAGAAGTCTGGTAGCGGGGTTTGAGTACAAACATTCTTCAGGCTGTGCGACCATAAACCATTCCCTGTGCTACATTACGACTCCACTGTTCTCTGTTCCTCTTATGCTCTTCATTTCCCTCCTTCCTTGTCCCTCTCAGCCCTGACTTCAAATGACAGCCTTTCATAGGAAGGGAAAACATACGGTTTTCCACACCCTCCACAGTGCTGCATGACTCCAGAGACAGTTGGACTACATTCTTGCTAATAAATTGTAATTACTGGGCCCATTCTCTGGACCTCTGTCCAACAGCTACAGTGTGGCAACATCCATATAACTTAGCTCTCTTGGCCTTTGAAACCAGGTGGCCATATCCAGAGTGCCTGTTGGGAGTGATCCCTCACCTATGCTAACTCATATGCACTACGTGTGAGCGCTGATTTGGGTCAAAACCTTGCAAGGAATCATTCAAGCATTTCAATAGTTTAGATGATCAAGATTCAGCACTTGTACCTATGCCCAAGAAGTCCTTGTTTTACCAGTATGTGTGCAGTACAAAGCATATATCAATAACCATATTTATAGGACCAAGGTTTGCTTGACATCATAGGCTGGCACTTGGGCCTTGCTTTTAGTCCAGTTGACCTAGGTTTACCATAATCTAGCCTGTCTTATGCTGCACTGATCTCAGTTCTTGAAAAGATGACTGCCAAATACAGACTGAACTGGCAGATAGGGTCTCTGTGTAACTAAGACATAATCCACTGACTTCAGATGTGTGTGTTTTGGTGTGGCTGTGCGTGTTAGGAGGTTGACCTGCTTGAAGACAAATCCCGAATGGCAGTTAAGCATAGATAATGACAGTCATTTTTCCTGAAGAAGGATCTCCTTGGAGGTTATGATTATGAAGCCTTTCTAATGCCAGCTGGAAGGTCGTGAATTGGTATTAGCTAAGGCTGCTAAACATGCCACTGGAACTTTGCAGCTCCTGGACAACTATGATGCTGACCTTAGAAGAGACTGTTAATTCTTCTACAGATAGGTTCAAGTCATTACACAAAACTTGCTTTGTGAATGAAGAGGTGAGGCAGTCACTGCTAGTGAAGACACATACCATGGATCATAATCAGCATTAGATGACAGCCTCTGCTTTCTCAACTGCTGTGGACTGGGCTAATTCTCAAGGTACTGAAAGCAGTTATGTCGTGGTATCTGATAAGTCAATATGAATAATCACCAAGCATTTACCCATCGTACAGGTGGTGTAGTGATGTTCCAGCACTGGTCACAGAGTCTACATGCTTCTCTTGCTCATATTTTGTGAAACCACAGCTAAGTCTCTTTCATCAGTTCTTCTGAGGAGGGCAAGTGGAGAGGGAGGTGCTGGTTTCTTCTCCCTGGTGTCCGGTGATAGGACACGTGGGAATGGTTCAAAGCTGCACCAGGGGAGGTTTAGACTGGACTGGAAGCATTTCTTTACCAAGAGGGTGGTCAAACACTGGAACAGGGTTCCTGGAGCAGTGGTCAATGCCCAAGCTTGTGAGTGTTTAAGAGGCATTTGGACAAGGCCTGTAATAACATGCTTTAACTTTTGGTCAGCCCTGAATTGGTCAGGTAGTTGGACTGGATGGTTGTTGTAGGTCCCTTCCAACTGAAATTATTCTATTCTATTCTATTCTATTCTATTCTATTCCATTCCATTCCATTCCATTCCATTCCATTCCATTCCATTCCACCCTATTCTATTCTAATCTCCAACTAGGTAGTACCAGCATTTTTGGAGCATGCTTAGCCCACAGAATCAGAGTGAATACTGAGGGAATAACAGCAAGTGGAGGTTGCTGGTGTGTTTAGGAGCCCACAGTGTTGATATGGTGTAGATGAGTCAACTGTGAGTGTCAAAGAACCAAGCTACACATGGGTTTGCAGGAGAAGTGGTTTTCCCTGAGCAGTCTGCTGTGCAAAGTGAGTATAACAAGGCCATGCTGTTCCCCATATGGAACAAACTGGAAGCTCTGATCCCAAGTGTCATGAAGCAACACATGGAATTGTTTTAATATGTCTTAGAGCTGCAATAAAAAGACAGTGGAAGTATCCATAGTTGAGTTATCTGTAAGTTTCATATCCCACTATATGCATTGGACAGAGTCACAACAAAAAGGGTATGTTTTAGGAATGCAAAGAAGAGATTTCCCTGAAGTATTGCACTTCAGAGGAATACTGCTCCTCCTTTCCCTGTGTGATATTTCCTGGAGAAGGTCTGTCTGCTCTGCTTGGTATGGCACTTAGTGCTTTATCCACATGGAAGCCCAAACCTGACCTTTATTTGACTAAGAATAGTGGCACTTATTCCTTGTATACTTTGGAAATGTGCAGGACAGAAACCTTATAAGTAAAGTTTAGGAATTTGGCAATATTTCTGAATTCTTCAAGTATTTGATCTCTTCAGTTAAAGAAGAACAAATATTAGCATTTAAGCCTCCAATAGTGTATGACAGTTTTATTAAACCAATTTCCCTCCTTGCCAGTATCCCATCAGGAATTTTGAATGAGAACCTTTGTAAAACTCTGATATCTGATAACACTTTATTTCCTCCTCTGTATTTAGACCCTGACGGTGCTTAGACAAATTAATATGTGTTTGTAATTCTGGATCTTTTGTCATTAGTATTGCTTTATTGAGCTCCTGGAAAATTGGTTAGAAAGATCTCCTGTTCTGTATATAATAGTTTCATGGAGGACTTTGACAAATCAGAGAAAAGATTCGTGCCTTCTTTCTTGAGGCAGCTCTTGAAGGTTCCATGCAGTGTCACACACCAAAATACTCCTGCAGAGATTTGTATCTTAAATGTCTTTGGAAAAAGACAGGAAAGCTCTTGGGTCACTGCAGCATGCGGCACAGAAATGGGAAGTAAAAAACCCAAGTGGTCTTGGCATAAGCAGTGGACCTAATGAGCTACAGTAAGTTAAGGAACAAAGGAGAAACATGTTTTTTCAATATTTTTTGTGTGTGGTGTTTGGGTTTTTTTGAGCAGCTGCTTTGTAAGGTGAGACAGAAGTTGCTATCTTTATCATGATACATGACTGCACAGAGGAAATATGTGTTGTCAGCAATGTCAGCTGCATCAGAAACTTCCATAACTTTCCTGTAGAAATTATTGATCTACATATTAGTGTAGATTGCTAATAGTCACTCATTATTTCTCTGTTTTTACTTACTGATTGGACTTTCTCATCTGAGATACACAGTGCTGTGTGGCTGGTGTGCTAGTTGATGGATATTTCAGGGGCTGTGCTAGAATGCAGTCGAGATTAATATAAAATCAGATATCCAAGAACTTCATGTGGAGGTGAGGGAGAGCTTATTGGAATTGGAACTTGGAGAAATTCGAAATGTTTTGTTCCTGTGCTGATGGAATTGGCTGGTTTTGGAACAAACCACTACCCTCCAGCTTCTACAGATGTCAGGAATATGGGTGGGATTTTTCTCAGACCTGTGCTGTAGGTTTCATGGAGCCCATTGAACAAAAGATGACTGAAAAAATTAATACTTTTCAATAGATCTGCTTTACTTGAAGAATGCCTCCCAATTTTTATGCCTGTCACTAAGTTTAGCTAGTAAGTTACCTAAACTTTTCTTTTTTTTTTCTCATTTATTACACAGCCCTCACATTTAGAATGTACATTTTTAGACTTTTATGCCCTGTTTGCAGAACTGCTGAGTGCTCACAGCTGCTGCTCAAGCCATTGTGTTCTGAGCATATAAAATGAGTGTTGATGCAAAATAATACAAGAGAGCCTAAACTGAAGCTACCGGTATAAAATTGCAGAGGTAGCACAGAATGAGAAGGCAATAAAATCACAGGTGAAATTCTATGTAAATGGACGTGAAGTGATGCAAATAGAAAAAAACTCCAAACAGCTGTTCTAATTACACAGGTAAAATAAAGGATTTTAAATTAATCACCACTACTTAGGAAAGAAATCTGGAAGATGTCATCGGTTTAATTGTGATGGTCAAAAGACAGAATAGGAAATGAGAGAAAAAGAATAAAGAAAAAATACTGCTGTATCACAAACTGAATCTAAGAGTGCACCTATATTTTGAGTGTTGTCTTCCACACTGGAGGATTTGCTCTATATTTATGTTGTTTTTTGTACTCTTTCTCCAAATGTCCAGTATTGGCCATTGTACAGATTAGTATATTGAACAAGCTATTACACTAAAGGGACGTTTGCTCTAACACAATATCACTATCTCTTCACCTTTTTTGAAAAATCTCTGAAAATTCTGGTACTTGATACATCAGACTGGGACTTCAAAATTACTGGAAAATGTGGATATTCACATTTCTGTGTCTAATGCTCACATCAGTATGAGCCTTCCTTCAGCTCACTGGGTCCTGGGAATAGAAGCCAGAGTCTGTGCAGTAACTGTCTCCATTTATACAAGCAAATAAAGCAAGATCAAGACACAGACTTGCATGTTAGCAGACCAGCAATCCTCTCATTTCATTGTTAGCATGCTCCTTTTCATAATTTTAGCCAAGACACATAGATCTCTTGTCGCAGGTGCCAGGAGATGCTTGCAGGATAGTGAAGGCTGCATGTGGTTGCAAGATGGTGCAGGCAAGGGACTGTTTCCAAGGCACAGTATGGATGAGGTGATCCTGTTCCACATGGAAGAAAGTTTAGCTGCCTGGATGCAAGTTATACCATTCTGCTTGCTCTCAGGGTCAGAACATAGGCCCTGGCCCATTTTATTTGATAGAATAGAAATAACTTATGGTGACGAGTGCTGTGAGAAAGTCTAATAGGTAATATATATCTGTCTTCAGAGCAGAATTTGAATAAAGTACAGTAAATAAATGTGCTTACATACACTGAGGACGGAGAATAAAATGAAATATTGAGCAGATCTCCTCTGTAAGAAATCATCATCTATCATGTGTAATGAGGTAGGAGTCCCACGGAGGAAGAATGTAAACATATATTTCAAGGCTATATCATGATCATCGTCCCCAAAGTAGAAGTATTGACATGTCCTAGGCAAATAATTCCACATTTTGGTATAGTTTATTTTCCACCTGAATAGTGAGACTTAAAATAATTTTGTGTGTGGTTTTTGTGTGTGTTTCACTCTGTAAACATGTGTGTGCACATAGTCCAATGCTTGCAGGATACATCTACCCTATCAAGTATTTTAGACCAATAAGAGAAAGCTTTTATAGCAAAATAGTTGATGTCAAGGTCCCAATGTATGCATTACAAAGGAATGCAGGTTAGATTAACTCTAGTCTGGTTCTGTGGACCTAATGTTCATTACTAAGTGGAACTGCACTTCTGTAGTGCATCTTCTGGTTTAGTTTCAACTGAAACAATCCCAGTTCAGGTGCTCTGAAACTGCTCCATGAAGTGAACTTAAGTAATGTACAAGAGGACAACCAAAGGATTTGCATCAAATGTACACTCTTTATTCAAACTAAACTGTCAGTACAGTTCATCTTGAAGCAGACATTTGTTTATATGTGTAAGTTTACACAAATCAAAAGAAAATTATCTGTACAGAGAAACTCTGTATATCTGTCACTTCCTGACTCAGCACAAGGAATACTGTGGTGTAGAAAATGACATTTTCAAAAGATGATGCTTCACCATCACAAAAGCGGGAGACCATGGAAAATCCAAACTGGGTTCAGTATTTCAATTCTGTGGTTGTTTTTGTGTTTTCTGAGATTCTCACAGGATAAAGTTTTGGACTTCTATCAAAATGGTAAACGAAACCCTAAACATGCCATCTGACTGACTCTAGTATGACCTATAACTGAAATAAGATTGTGAGTACTATATCACAGCCAGTGTCTACATTCCAAATACCTAAATAACTGCTTCCACATCAATTCTATGTAATTTTTTTGCTGTGTTTTCTTTGAGATTACTAAGGATTAAAGTAAGATATTTCAATGGATAGCAAAGCTCTCTCTTTCTGAACATTTGTCTTCATTTTGATTAAGTGAATCATGATGGCTCTTTGCAGTAATTTCTGTGGTGGAGTGTTTATGGGCACATGCGCATTCATGTCTGTATGTCTAACGTGGAGAGGAATATCAAAATCTTGATTCTTTAATAAATGGAGACTTTTTAGTATATTTAGTTAAATCTGGGTTTATTGCCTAGGTAACAGATTAGAACATCTATCATTGCATAATAAGATAGTTTAAAATGGGATGTAAATAGCACCTATTAATTTTAACTCTAAAATCTGTGTCTTGTTAGTAAATAGTGCAGAAAATTAGTTTCATATTAAAAGGTTTTCCTTGGCATAAAATTTCATCAAGAGGTATCTAAATACACTTTTGTGCATCTGAGTGGACTGTAATTCTTTAAAAATATAGCTGAATTGCTATAATAGAGAAAGATACTGACTGCTGTTATTAGTTGTCGTTCTATATTTTGAGATGCGAGATTAACAGAATCTAAAAATAGAATGTTTGCTGCAGTCATGGTAACACACATTTCAGAATTTGCAAATGTTAGCACACAATATTTTAACTGGGAAAAGATGATGTCATATCAGATAAGCCCAGCACAGATTGAAAGTTAAGCCTTTTACATTTGGGCATTGTCTGCCTGTGAGCAAGTTTACAACTTTTTTGTAAATTCTGGAAAAGTAAAATTATAGCCCAGACCTGACAGAGTCATGACTACTAACATTATTGATATTTCTGGAACAGATAGTATAGTGTTTCTTTGTTAACTTGAAGTATTTTATTTTCCATTTCTTGCTATTTATTTATCCATACAGGATAAATAATTCCATATACAACAGCCACTGTCATTGCTCACCTTAGGGCACTTGGCTTAATAATATTTTGTATTAGTGTCTTAGCAGCTGACTGCAGTGAGCTATAGATTCTGCTTTGGAGCTTTAGTCCTCCACTGGTTAGCTACACCAACTGCCAGGCTTGCTTTTGCTTCCTTTGTGTATATAATGACACTTCAGAGTAATCCAGCTGGCATGGTGAAAGGGAAGTAGACTGAAGGCAGCAAGTACCGTGGGGTCATGCTTATTTTGTTTTCAAACAGATTTCCTGCTGATAGACTGGGAAACTTGACATTACGGCCACAAAGAGGAGACACTGATTGGTACATATAATTTTTTACTTAGGGAAAAAAAAAAGAGGAGACTTGATTTTATATTTCAGTCGGTAAGACATAAAATAGAAGGTGGGAAAACTAGGTTTAAATCCTTGTACCACAGTCTGTCATAAGTGAGCAAATAGAAGAACTAGAGAAAAGAAAACTGAGAGTTTGGGCACGGCAACACTACACAAGCAAGCATAGCATAGAGCTGGAAGCAACTGCGAGAGACCCAGGTCTGGTGCTGGAATACTGTCAGAGCAGTGCCACAAACCCTTCCGAGAGGAATCCTGCTTTGTAGCATTGCTGTGGGGTGATTGCTCAGCCTGGATGACCAAGCCCTGTCCTCCTAAGCCTGGGCCGCCTGGCTAGCAAAGTGACGGGCACTAGTTCAGAGATACTTGTGTGTTGTAGATACTGTCCTAAATTTCCTTGGCCTGGTGACTCAGACACCATCCTCCTAAAATCTTCATTCAAATCAGGCAGAGTGGTGATTAAAAAATTGGTCTTCAGCATCCTACCAGAGAGCATAAGCTAGGACAATTTAGGTAAAATGAGCATGCACGCTCAGATAGTTCTTCACAAATCCAGTCTGGTTTTGGGGAGGACCTGGGAGAGTGCCTTCAAGATTAGCTTGAGTGCCCCACTGGAGTGGAGACACAGGCTCAGGTGACAAGTTGATAAGTAAATTTAGGACCTCAGTGGCTATGTGTATGTCTGACCACCTGTGTTCAGAATTTTTAATCAGTTCTGGCATGAGCTGAAAAAGACTGTGATAGTCTCAGTGATGCGCAAAACATTCAACTCCTGTTGTGAATAAGACTTGAAAATCCTCTAATGCCAAGTGCAAAACAACTTAAATATCATTTAAGGTGACTCAGTATGGTCTACCACTCTTTACTATTCATTACACATATTTGTTTTTTGGGGATTTCAACACCTATTAAGAATAATTACCTATAATTTCAGGCACATGGTCTGGTCTAGGCAGATATGACTAGATACTCTGTAGATCAGCGATGGACCAATATCAGGGCAGTACAATCCCAAACATATGTGATACCAGACTTGTTACGAGCTAGCATGCTGGTAGTATTAGTGTCTGCTGTATCAGCCTTGTATACTTCCCTGAACTGCCCAGGCATTCTGCACCTCTGACTCCTTCCTTACTCCCCATAAGTTTCTGTCTCCTCCTCCATCTTCAGTGTTATGCAGTATCCTACTTCTAGGAAAATGAATAGCTCTGGAGCAATATATTATCACCTCACCTACCTGGTCCTAGCACTGCAAAGATGATCTGCCCTTCCTCACTACCTTTTTCTCACTGGCATTTTTTAGGTTTTTTTATTATGTCAGTATCCAGCTACGGTAGTTCAAACCTAGGCTGGGAAAATCTGTGTTCCTGTGCAGGTATGGTTTCTGAAACATCTCCTTTATGATAGACAGGAATTCATATTTGTTATGAATATTGTAAGACAGTTGGAAATTCTGTTCATTTATGGTTATAGAAGTCTCTGCAATCCATGGAGAGAAAGTGGTCAACTGTTCAAGTGACATTTTTTTATTAACTAATAATTTCAAGATTTATTTGCAGATTTTAGTGTCTCCATTTCTGGGAGCCCTAAATGATGCATCTTCCACCCATAAAACCAGGATCCTTTACAGTGTGTAAGTGAGAGCATAAAAAATTACTATTTTTTTTGTTTGCTGGGAGCATCTTCTATCTGTCCATCTCCAGCCATTCTGCTGACAAATGAATGAATCTTACAAATACGCTCCTGATCATTTCAGTGTTTTGAACAATGGGTGATCAATTCCTACCTAGCAATCATGAAACACTGAGGGCTCCTATGATGCCATTCTTTTGAGGACACCTTGTCATCTGTGTTTTTATTCACTGTTCCTGCCTCTGAGGAGGAAAGTTTCTGAAATTACATCAACATGTAGATGAACATATGGACAGGAGGTTGGCATGAATGTAGAAAAATAATTAATTTTTCACAGGCTTATCAGTATTTTACACCCCATGCTGTAACATAAACTTGAAATAGACTCTAGAGAAAGTTGTTTTGTGAAGAAACGAGAATCGAACTGGGGAACAAACCCATTGCTAAGAAAAAAAAATAAAATAAAATATCATGTGATCATGCTAATCATTTTTTTGCTAACACATTTTTTGCTGTACATAGCAAAAAAATTGCAGTGACTTTTTTCTCTTCTTTTGGTCCCATGGGAGCAAAGCTCTAGCATGAAAGAAAACAGAGAAAAACTGGTAGCACAAGAAGATATTTAAATAAATACAGGTTTCCAAATGGTTTGCAGGTGTCAACCAATCTAACATCTGCAAGGAGGTTTGTGCCATGACCTTGCTGTTCATGACTCCCTTCCAGAGCAGCTAATATATTGTAATTGGATCAGCTGCTAATGCTCTAGAGTTTCATGTTTCATTAATTAGAAAACTGTTGTACACTCTTATTTTGTCTCAATTACATTGTTAATATATTTCATTTACCTTGTTTACAGAAGACAGTAATGTATTTACAAAGCATTTTGTAGGTGGGAATACATGCAAAGTGACCACTTTCATTGTCCTTCTGTTTAAATGGAAAATCAACATTAAAAAAGGGGTAATAGGCTTGATGGGTTTTCTTTTTCTTTTTTTGAAATACATTGTTTGAATGCCCTATACTGTAGAGTAGTATCAGGTTGCTTAACTGATTAATCTCTTACTTATTTACACATTTTGGTGCTGAAAGAAATTCTTACAAAGTAAGAGGAATGATTTTACAGGGATATAAGGATGCTGTTAAAAGCTTAGCCCATTATATTAATGTTATGATCATATCTAGAGGTCCCAGATGAGCTGGGAGATGCAAAAAGAATTTCCTCCTTTGAAGATTTGTATGTGGATAGAAGATAGGGATAATATTAGCTTTATTTTTGGCAGGGAACGAAAGAACAGAGAGATTCTAAATTGGATTCAGGACGATGATTTGAGATACTTACTTTTAAATTTAAGCAAGACTTGACATGCTAAATTCCTTTCGTTTCAAATGCATAGCAAACAGACTCCTTTGGATGTGTGGGATCTTATATCTAAGTCCCACATGGAAGAGAACCTTGGAATAGTCTACGTCTACCACATTTTTGAAAACTGACCTGTAGGTATGTAATAAGTACCTAGTCCATCTAATAGGTATGGATTTTGCGTAAAGAGACAAAATTTACATCTTTTTTTTTTCTATTTAAAATTCTTGAATATTCTTGTGTCATACTTCAAATATAATTAATCTGCTTTTGTTTTCATTGAAATTATCCATCAGCTGGAAGATCTTTAAAGAATGGATTTTATTAAAGATATGTTCTCCTTTAAGCCTTTATCGTCCCTGATCTATGACAAGAACCTGGTTTGTCTCCACTTTAGGAATGTAATACAAAGATGGATGATCACCTGGGAAACTGTAGTACAGTAGTGCATGGTAAGACATTATGAAAAACATTTGTTGGATGCTGGACTGAACTATGTGCAAGAACTGGTTTAGTTCTGTTGTCTGTTCTGTCTGTCTCACTGATTTTCCAAGCAGTTTCCATAAGCCCATGTTCTGCACATTGTGAGGCAAACAAATAATCCCTTAAGAAAAGAACATATTTACATCTTCATTACCCACTGCAAAGAATGCAGAAAGACACACAGGTCTGGTGTCGATAATGTTTTTAGCTCTTCCTCTCCCTTTCTAGGCAATGATATTATCAGTCTTCTTACCAAGCTCTTGGGGTTTATTTTACAAATCCTATTAAAAGATATCAATAAAAGTTCTTAGAGGAATTAGGATTACTCAACCAAACAAGTAAGATAGGATCACTCTGCAGCTTTAATAAATATTGAATAGCTGGATGTAGAATAAGATTTAGTCGATAACACTTACAAAACCCATCATAATCTGAGAAACTGATAGAAGTCAGCAGCACTTGCCTTTTTCCTTTCAGAAAGCTTTGAACTGCCACAGGTAGCTGTGACATTTCATACCTAAGAAACACAAGTGTACACGGTATTTACAAAGTCCGTCTTCATTTCTTTGAACTACCTACAGGTTTGTTGCAAAAAATCCCAGATATATGTTAGACTGTTTTCATACAGACTGTGCAATGTTGCTCCTTCTGTAGCTGAAAAGTGTTCTGAGTTACTAGAAAGAATTAGTCTTGCCATAAATATCTCAAAGTTCTTCCAACTAATTTATTAATTTGTAAGGCTTTTGAGTTACATTTGCTTTAGGGTTTTTTTGGCTGCTTGCTTTGTTTTTGTGGTGCATATTGTCAATATTTGCTTTCTCTTCTGCAGCCATACCAACACCCTGATACTATTTTGTTACCTTTTAGCCCAGATGAGGACCATTTCCTTTTCTACTTCACCAAACTATCAACAGATTTCAATTCTTAACTTGGCTTCATCTGAAGTATCCTTCTGTAGGCCTTCATGCAGAAATAGGTGAAAAACTAAGCAAAAGAGAAAAATAATATATTCCTTAAAGCTGGTGAAGTCTGTGATCTGATCTTTCATAGGTAGAAAGTCTCCTGGAGTCCTCAGCCCTTCTGTGGCTGTTACCCACAGATCTTTCACTCTGTCGGTGACGTTGGTGCATCAGTCATACCACGAAGATCAACGTTGCAGAGAGGGAAGATGTCTCTTTTGTTATCAGAGTGAGTATCAGAGTAAAATCTGCTCAGAAAAGAAGCTTTTCTTAACCGAGAACTTTCTGAGGTATTGGGAGTGGTAATAAGCCATAGTCTGGATAAAAGTAATAACAATAAATACACTAGGTATCTCACCAAACCTGGTTGCACCGGTGATGATAAAGACCATGCTTTGGATCTGGCCATCATTTTGGAGATTAAGGGGATCAGATGTTCAAGTTACAGTTCTCATCAAATAACAAAGTAGATTTTCCGAGTGTATGCTTATAAATATACCTATTTATTTTCATTTTTTTACTTGAAATTTTAAATTTCCATTGTTTTGAAATCTCACTCCACTGGAATAGGATGTGATAGCAGTCTTGCTGCAGCCTTGTCGCTCTGCCAAAATAGTTCATATCTATCTGTGGTAACACAGTATTGGTAATGGTTAGACAAAACAACTGGTGAGGAAAGCTTGACACAGTGGCAACCACTGGGATGTGGCTCAGCCAAGGGGCTGAAAGGATTTAAGCAGGGAATGGACAAAGTATTATCCTCTGATGTCAGATTAAGAAAATCAAGTGTAGCTGAACACTATGGGGAAAGTTTTATGCACAAATTTCATAACTATTTTTACTGCTGGATGGTAGCTACATAAAGGTTCCATGCCCTGTTCCGTGAGCACCACAGTGCAGTGTTTGCACACTCCTGATCACACACCATAGATGAGACTACCCAGCTGCTCGCTTCTTCCTGCCCTACTAGTCCACTTTACATCAGTGTCCAACTTTGTATTAATATTTAATAATCCAATCTATCTTTCTTGTTATTAATAGTAAACTTGCTCTATTTTTGTCATTTCCTAGTATTGCGATAGATGTTAGGAAGCCAAGCAAGACAAGGGACTCATTATGGTCAGCAATGAAAAAGTCAACCAGTTTACCTATGATTTTAATAGGTAACAGATTTCACCACCACACCATTCACAGTATAAAACTCTTGTATGACACAGCCCGCACTGTTGTGTTCTCCACAGTAAAATATGTTGTAGTTTTCTATTGTTCATGGTGTTTTGAAGAACCCTTTTTATGTCAGCTTTTGATGTGTCTTTCTTTTAGAAGTACATTGTGTGCTGACAAAGATCAGTCAGACTGAGGAGAAAAGGTGACAGTGTCTAGGTACACTCTGTTTTTATAAGACTAACTGACAACTCAGAGCAGAAAAATTATATGGGCAATTGTTGATATGATATTCTCATTCAGCCTTATAAGGCAAGAAAACAGAACACAAGATTAAAAAGATGAAAGATTCATCTTGCATCCTTGTCACCATGTATGAATACTGGCTGCTGGTGACAGAAAAGAGAGGACAAACTCAGTAGCCCACAAGCCACAGCGTACCTCAATGCATACCTGAAATCAGTAGTCCTGAAGTGGCTCTGAGCTGGGTTGGTGGGGAACAAAATTACTTCTGGCTGGGCTCAGAACTAGAAGGTCATAAAAATGGTGTAATTAAAGCACAGCTTCAGAACTAGCTTTTTGTTTTCATAGCCTTCTTTAATATCTCTTACATGACATTATCTGAATTATACAATAACAGTAGCTGTAGTAGTAACAATAAAATGCTTCCTATCAGCAACAAGAATATATAAAATGTCTTGCATAAAGTCTTATTGTCAGATAAGTAAAAAGAAAGACACACTAATGTAGAGGAGATTGGCAGTGAATTGTGTTTATTCTCTGCAATATATGAAATTATATGGAATTAGAATGTGTCAGAAGGCTGACATGAGATCAGTTTGGCCTCGATTACAATTAGTTGTTTGGGTTTTTTAAAACGGAAATTATCAGAATGTACTTTTTAAATTTTATAATGCAATTTGGAAACTGCATATAATAAAATAGTAATAAAATACATAATTGCCTGTACACCAGATCTTTAGCATGAAAACAAGATCATTTTACTTAACACTTTGCTTTTTCATCTTACATGCATACTTTCTGCACACAGAACATTTCAAAGCCATTGGACTGAAAGGAGATCCATAGGTTGTAAATCTATATAATCCAGAAACCTCTAGAAGGAAGTTTCATCCTTTCATACCAAACTGCTGATTATCTGCAAAGCTGAGTGTGAAGTGAGCAACTGATCCATGTCTTGTTTTTGCTGTCATGGGTGTTCTGACTTCACACTTCCCCATCCCAGGCTAACATGCATTTCCCAAATACCTGAGCTGGTACCTATGGATTTTTCATGTGTGTATATGCGAATGAGTATCCATTATACATAAATATTCTTAATATTCTTTGGAATAAATTTTTCATTTTCTAAGGCATAATAGTATATTATTCTGCTTTGAATGTAAAATTTTACAAGGTTTTGAAGAGAGATATAGAAATACTCTTGCTTTTTTTTAATGCAACACAAAATTGCTATATTTCAGAGCCATTCCTGAAATTTACAGTGTGCAAATGATGCAGAAAACCCTTGTTTTCATAAACCAAATGTCCTTTCTTTGCAAGAGCTGGAAACATCTGTGTATAGTACATATTGGGAGTCTTTGGTCACCACATACTATAGTGGGTTTAGGCACTGTCACAGAAACTTATTTTAGAGCTACTCTAATCAACATTGTGTTAAAAGTCTTTGTGGGCAGCTACTTTGGAGGTTTTGGTGGGTATAAATAGACTATGGGTTCAGAGATTATCAGAAAAGTCTCCACATAGACAACCCCCAAATTGTGATTTATAGGTGATAAAGCACAGAGCCATCCTATGAAACATCTCATCTGTGGAAGCAGTATATCTTTGTTCATATTAAAAGACAAATAAGGCTAGGAGCTGTTGCAGGTACATGGCTACACTGTTTTTAAATTTGAACTGGTGAATATACCTGGTACTTGCCTTCCCAATATGCATTGGTGCTAGCTTGGGAATCTCTGCAATTGCATTCAGTGGCCTTGTTAGTTTTTTTAAAAATGGTTATAGTATGAATGAGAAAGCTACAGTGTAGATTTGCAGGCTTAAATATATTAATACATAAATCTGAATGTGAAGGCTTGAAAATGTTAACATATTTAAAGTGTAAGTATGATACTATTTGTCCTCTATAGAGGAAGCAAATTTCTCTGCCTCTCCTTCGTTTTAATGTTTTCTGTTAGATTGCAGCCATCATAGCAAACCACACAATGTTTGTCACTGGAAATCCTGATTTTCTTCTCCCTACATCCACCTGTGTACTTTGATACTCTACTTTTCACTTTTCTCTGCAGAATAGGTACCCCGCAGAATATTCAGGCTTTAACAGAAGTGAAAGAAGTGAAACAAATCCCCTCCCCATTATTCTGCCCTTTCCTCTCTCTAGTTCTCCCATGCAGCCTCCAATGTTTGCTCTGAAGTGGGTTTAAGTAAACTGCAGCCTTAACCCACTTGCATGGTCCATTGGTGATGAATGCCCAGAAGTCACACAGGACAACATAAAGGCCCAATTGCTTCTTCATGTGCCTTTCAGGAAGTCCCCTAGGGCTCCAGTTTGAAATCTCCTATGTAACACCAGCTCCGCTTACAGAGAAGTTGACACAGTTGATCACCAAGCTGAAGAAGAAAAGCCCAACCTGACAGAGCTTATTAGAAATAAAGCTTTCTCTGTTTCTTGAACCTCAGATACAAGGAAAACACGGTCACTTGATTCCTACAAGAAAATGTACACAAGCAGGTTTTACGGGGCACTCAACTGATGTAAAATGCTGTCTGCAGTCAGAAATATTTTGAAGGTTTCTGAAGGAATGTGTAGCGAGTTTTTCATAGGAGATTATTTTCCTTCACAAAATAAATGGTAATTAATATTCTCCAAGAGGGACTTATTTCTATTGTGTCACTTCTGATTGGTCAGCTTTGGAATTTGAGTCAGCCTCAGACACTAAATCCCCACAAAATACAAAAAGAAACAGGGAAACAGAACTAATTCTGTCTTTGAAAGGCTGGATGAAGAACAGGAGTCAGAGAGTGCTGTTATGAACAAATCGTACTTTGACAAACGTATTTTGCCATATTAACACACTAATTTAATGTTATTGTTTAGTTTTCTAACTTGAATCTCAGTGCCCATATTTTTCTATCTCTGGTCCTGATCTTGCTTCCACCAAATTCCCTGGCAAAACTCCACTCGGGGAGACCTGTGTTGCCTGCACAAGCAGCCAAGCTGCCTGTATCGAAGCAGTTCTGTGGATGCAAGAAAGCAGAATATGGCATAAGGAGAACAAGTGAGCAGCAAATGACAAAACTCCAGTGGTTCATTGTCCTGAACCTGCATCTTCCTTTCAAAGTCCCCTCAGTGACTTGGGATTTCCTATAGCAATTTGAAGATTTCCCATTTATGCACAGAAACAAGTACTGGGGGAGGAAAAGACAGGGCAGATGAATGAGTGTGTGGGTTAGAAATCATATTTGTCTCTCCCCTCTTTTTGCCCCTGTCAGAAGGGTAATATAGACTGGACTATAACATTGAGTAAATCCAAGTGTCTTCCAACATTTAAGATTCAGAGGAGGCAAGCTTCTGGGCTTGCAGTGCATGGCTTGATCAGTGTAATGAGAAGCAACGGATAGACGTTCAAGCCCCTACTACTGTAAATGTTTGAAGATTTGTAGTGAGAGTATTCACCTTCAAATATATGTTTCTTAAGACTGCATGATCTGATTCAAGTGTTGTGAGCTCAGACCCATCTTGGCTGGGGTACGTACTTTTCTGTGATACTACTGCTGTTTTCTCCATATAGAATCAAGGAGCTGCCTTTGAAGGAAGATTTATGGGCCAGGTTCCAACAGTTGGACCCCTCTCACCTTAGAGACAGTGGCCTGTATCTGATCAGGCAGTTTTTTTTTAGACAACAGAGTGCATATCCTTTTCTTTGCTTTTCATAACTTTGTAATTCAGGAGAATATCTCGCTTAATTCCCCAACTGTCTCGGTATGAGTATCAGAATTCCTATACATACAGCTCTGCCTTAGGTCTGAGACTTCTACCACATGACAGCATAGAGGAGGCATTAAAACACTAAAGTACTTTTAAAGCTGTGGTTAGAGGGTGTTGATCAAGGTCACTTGCAAGCTACGTGGCACAGCAGTGCCTGGAAGACCTAAAAAGTCCTAGGCTTGTGCCTTAAGTACTGGTCCAACCTTTCTCTAGGTAGGCAGTTTGGTGAAATAACCTCTACAGACTTTTTTTTTCCTGCTTCTCTTTCTTGTGATCAACAAGAAAACTTAATAAAAGCTTCTTCACAGGTAGAGAAAAGCTCATATATGCAGCATAGGTGGGTAGCAAAGCAGCATAGAGCATCAGGAGAAAAACTTAGCAGATGTCGGAGATGCCCCTGCACCAGTTACTCTATAGGTAAAATATTTTTAATGTCTCAGAACCCCCTTCACAGGTGGGTATGACCCAGATGGCAAACTAGTCACAAGAGAAAAAAACAAAAAAAATTGGGCTTTATGAAGATATCTTGAATCTTTAGAATATGTTCTCTATATTTATAGAGGTTAACTTTGTGAGAATGTTCTTATGTCTTTGCTTTTTATATGTGCTTGTACCTAATAGATCTGAACAGCTGTATTGACTCAGGAGAGCAACGGTCTTGGCTTTTAACTGCTTGGTTTTGGCTGAAATTACATCTCGATTTCAATATTCTTGACTTACCTAGTAATTATTTTTGTTGTTTCAGCTTGGGTTGATTCTAATATTTCCATAAGGAAAAGCCCAAACCAGCAACATTGCATGTGCAGCTCATGGTAAACCTCACAGAGAGTTGACATATTTTTTGGGGGTTGTACTCCATCTTTACCCCTGCCTTTCAAATTCATGATTTCCTGATTATTCACAGCTTGCTTTACTACTGTATTCAACCAACCACTAGACAGTTGGGGCAAGTGTGCCAGATTGCAGTGCTCGTTAGAGAGTGCCTTCACTGCAATGTCCCACTCCTGCAAAGGTCAGGGGCCACATTCTCCTGGTAGGAGACCTGCCAGGAGAGCTTGCTCTGTGGTCAACAACAGGTGGAAAAGATTAACCCTTTGAGAGTCATGCCCCTTAGCCCACCAGGGGTCATGACATAGGAGGCATGGTCTGTTGTCATCAGTGAACAGTCAGGCTCCAGTACTGGATTTATTAGGTACATCACAAGGCACTCTGTGAAATAACATTTTCCTCTCTCTGTCTTTGTTTGGTAATTCCCCAGAGCGGATCCAGCCAAATGAATTAGGAAAGTGCAGTTAAACTGATTAGTGACTGAAAGCCCAGTAATATGTTTATTTACCAGGGCTAAATTTATATGCCTTTTTTCTTGAATTGTCTTTGCTCTCCTGATGGCAAATTGTCTTTTACTTTTTCAAAATTCTGGTACTCAAGTGGAATATGCTAGCTGCATTAAAGCAGCTCACTAAGAATATTTTAGAGTGTTATGAATTCATTCAGATATTGGTCCAGATCATGATCTTTGGAACATCAGGCACAATTCTGCTTCCTTTCTGATTTCTATGGATTGGCAGGGAGCAATGGAGTTTGGCGCCATTTTTGGTGGCTCAGCTTTGCAGAGTGACCTCATGATTAGGTCCTTCCCACTGGGAGCTGCAGCACAGCTCATCTGAAATATGAAGTTCAGTGCAGGACTACATTACCATTCTTACAGGAGCTCTTACAAAACCAGGGACCTTCCACACTGGTTTTGTTCACTACCCTGCAATAACTCTTTCCTGTGAAGGGAGATAATTTCTTATGCCTCGCTAATTTTCTCTCCCTCATCAACCTATTAATTTACTTTTTTTACAGGGATTAAAAGATTAGTGACTCGAGTCCAAGCTCTGTTGCAAACAATTCGTGTCTGAAAGCTGAGTTCAGAAATGCTTGGGTTTCATGTGGGGAGCAGGGATGACGCTTGTGCTGCTCAGGGCTCAATTCAGGCTATACTCAAGATCAACTTCTTTTATTTTAAAATATTTTTCTAACATGTCAGAATGTTACAAGTGTGAAAACACCACAAAGTCAGAGTGTCTATGGTCCTTAAGGTTTTCTCTCTGAAGTGTCCTCAGACCAGGACAGTCAGTATGGAACTTTTTAAACCTCGAGTCTTCAAGGACTAAATAGTATATCTACGCTGAGGCTCTTAACACTGTGGGAATGCTGTCTCCATAATTATTTGCAATTAAATATTTAACAAAAACATAACTAAAGCATAGCATACAAGGTAGTGTTTGGGAAAATCTTTCATTAAAACAGAAAAAACCAAATATGTGTACTTTAAACCACTGACTAGAAAGGAGGCATCCCTGACAATAGTTGTCTGTGCCAGATTTCTGTGCTTCTTTTTAAAGAGCAGAAGTGCCATGTTACTAGAAATGAACAACAAAACAATGGGAAAGCATTTTTCCAGCTGTCATCACTTTGTTCATATTACAGTACTATGTACATAGATAGTTACAACTATTGCTAAGTTTCCTTATTGTTTGTTTAGATCTTTTATATAGCAACAACGTAGAGAAAAAATATTATGAAAAAAATATTAAGGAAAAGGCGTGATATTATGAAAAAATATTATTAAGAAAAAGGCGTGTGATACAAATCCAGATATGAACACGGTGACTTTAGATTATGACTGTATCCCTGTGATTTCCTTCCTCCAAGCAGAAAAATTCAAATTCACTAACCATATAATGAAATTATTTAGGCTTGACCTTTAGCACTTTCTAGTGGAATACAGGTATTTCTTTAAGACATTGTAATGCAATGACATTCCAAACACTCCCTTTTATTCTTTAACTGTAAATGTATTTTCTTCTTCCCCTCTGCTGATATTACTGATAATGAGTGTTGTCTTTTTAGTCAGTTCAAACCCAAATGACAAGACGTATCACGGACAGAAACTGTAAGTACAAAATTTGGGCATGGCTATCTCTGGGTATTTTTGAGGACACAAGACTGGACACCCAAGAAGATGAGACTGCAGTGTGGAGTTTATAAACCTATGCCTACGTCATCAGCTCCAGGAGGCATATGATTACACCAAACTAGTAATTCTTTAAAAAATAAGCAAACAACCCAGCAAACAAACAAACTCTCTAAGATTTTCCAGTAGGCTTGAAAATACGATGCAGACATTTCTGTGCTGCCTAGGAAATCCTGGAAATAATTCCATGAATTTGTGGGGTGTGCTTACTGATTGCACCAATATGTAAATTAAAGGTAGATGGGTTTATCCTCTAATCCTGAAGGCAGCTGTCAAAGAGTTGTACTGGCCTATACCATTATCATCTTCTGCAAATGTCCTCGTGCTGTGTCCTTAACCTTGCCCAGGAGTTTTTTGAGAGATTTCTAATGGACCTGAATCAAAATAGTGATTGTCTTAACAATTTACTAGTCCGGATAATTGAATGTTAGTGCCTCAGAATGTTACCTGCCATGATTTAATTTACTAGTAGAGCACTAGTCTCTAAGATCCAACACCACTCCACAGAAAATTTTCTATAACTGGAAATTTTCTCGGTCTACGGCAGATCCAGCACATTACCCCATTATGAAATATAGTTTTCTAGGAAAGAAGTAGAAAGCTCTTCTGTGGTCATAGTATATCCTGAAGGAAGGAAGGAGAGTTTTAACTCTGACAGCAAACTGTGGATTCAAATCATCTATCTTCTGAGTGTTGTTCTAGCATCTTTCCATCCATTCTGTTACAATGCAAAAAAAAGAGCAAAATTTCATCAAATGTTAGAGGATATTCTTTAAAGAATAGATGCACTATTCAGAATGGTCATGCAGGGACATGAATTGAGATAGTGGGGTAGTTGTGAATCACGATACAATCACAAATAAATCTCTCTCTTGCCTTGAAGGTGTCACCCTCCAAGTGAGATAACTGTGAGGTTCTGACTTTCACACGGTCATTAAGAATACCATAATACTCAGAAAGAAAAGAAGGTATCAAGTTCACAAAGGAAACCTTATGTGATTTCACAAATTGCTTATGTTTTGCACGAGAAGAAAAAAAAGGTAAAGAAAAAAAAAGAAAGAAAGGAGGTTTTGATTATTTTTCATGAAAAAAGAAAACAAAGTGGCAGAAAAGCTGCACAAGAATGGCACAAGATCTGAAGCACCTCTTCAAGAGAAAGCTGTGAAACTTAAAATCATAGAATCATAGAATCATTATGCTTGGAAGAAACCTTTAAGATCATCAAGTCCAACTGTTAACCTAGCACTGCCAAAATCACCACTAAACCATGTCCCTCAGCACCATGTTTACCGGCCTTTTAAGTACCTCCAGGGATGGCAATTCCACCACTTCCCTGGGCAGCCTGTTCCAATGCTTGATAAGACTTTCAGTGAAGAACTTTTTCCTAATATCCATTCTAAACCTTCCCTGGTGCAACTTGAGGCTGTTTCCTCTTGTCCTACCACTTGCTACTTGAGAGAAGAGACCGACTCCCCCAGTTGCTACAACCTTCTTTCAGGTAGTTGTAGAGAGTGATAAGGTCTCCCCTGAGCCTCCTTTTCTCCAGGCTAAGCAACCCCAGTTCCCTCAGCTGCTCCTCATAAGACACGGGCTCCAGACCCCTCACCAGCTTCGTTGCCCTTCTCTGGACATGCTCCAGCACCTCAGTGTCTCTCCTGTAGGGAGAGGCCCAAAACTGAACACAATATTCGAGGTGGGGCCTCACCAGTGCTGAGTACAGGGAGACGATCACTTCGTTAGTCCTGCGGCCACACTATTTCTGATACAAGCCTTCTTGGCCACCTGAGCACACTGCTGGCTCATATTCAGCCGGCTGCTGACCCATATCCCCAGGCCTTTTTCTGTCAGAGAGTTTTCCAGCGACTTTTCCCCAAGCCTGTAGCACTGTATGGCGTTGTTATGACCCAATTGCAGGACCCGGCACTTGACCTTGTTGAACCTTCTACCATTGGCCTCAGTCCCTCAGTCCAGCCTGTCCAGATCTCTCTGTAGGACCTTCCTACCCTCAAGCAGATCAACACTCCCACCTAACTTGGTGTTGTCTGCAAACTTACTGAGGGTGCTCTCAATCCCCTCATCCAGATCATTGATAAAGATATTAAAGAGAACTGGGCCCAGTACTGAGCCCTGTGGAACACCACTCGTGATTGGACACCAACTGGATTTAACTCCATTCATCACAGCTCTTTGGGCCTGGCCATCCAGCCAGTTTTTCACCCAGTGAAGCACCCATTCAAGCCATGAGCATTTGACTTAGATGAGGGTCAATTCCCTGATGTGAATCTCTTATCCAGCAACATGGCTAAAGCTGTTTCCGGACTCCATTTGTACTGTCTTGATTGCTACTATGTCCCTTCTTTGTATTTGACCAACACAGTTATCTCTCTCATATATTCATTTAGAAGGCTGTTAGAAAGGTATTTTATGCAGACTACTGCCTTGGCTATATCATACATCCAGTGACTCTTTTCTGTTGACTATTTTCCGCTCACGGCTATCTTATTTTCTTCTTATCTATCAAAATGTGTGTGATTCTTGATCTCAGTCACCACTTGCTAGGCTTTCAAACAAGAACTTTGCAAGCGTTGCACTCAAAGATGGATATTTCTATGATGCCACCTACATTGGGAGAGAGAGTGATGTGACAGGTCTTGGGACATGGAACTGCTCCAGACGTTGCCAAAGCTCTGTTTATGTATTAATATTGTGTGACACAGTAAAGAATTAATTTTGCATTTCTACACTTGATTCAGAGCTAGACCACTCTGGAAGGGAATTTGCTGGTGTCTTCACTAGTTGGATCAAATCACACAGACCCACAAACTGGCAAAGATCTACGCTGACTTCAGTGTATTCTCCAAAAAGAATAAAAGTTGCTTCCATTTGTGATCCTATTGAAAGATCTGAGTCCATACTAGAATTAATTATTCAGAATGTTACATTAGCAAATATGCTGAATGGTTCTGCTTTCTACCTATAGTATGCAAAACATTTCAGAAAAAAATAATTCTGATTGAAATTTGTTATGATGATAACAATATTAAAGTCATTAGAGGAAGGATAAAGGAAGGAAGAGACAAAGAAATAAAGATAGAAAGGAAAAGACAAGTGTTTCAAAAGATCTATCAAAAGATGACTGTACGTCTTCTGAAAACTGATATTTTCTCTGTTATTATTTTGCTGTTATTATATTTGATTAATTATTTACACTGCACTATATATGTGCATACATTTTTCAGAAGTGAGGTATTATTTACCCAGTAAGTACTATGTAAATCAACTTGCAAGAGCTGTTAAATATTTATAGTCTGTCTAGAAGGTTAGAAGAAGTGTAAGTTGTAGGGATTGCAACTGCATACTGATAACAACAGTATAACCAAAACCATAAACATTGCAGAGGTCAAAAACATTTACTGTTTTCAAATTTTTTTGCCTTGTCCCAAATCCCAAGATTTGAAAAAATACATTCTTTAAAAATATATCTGTTACATTCCACTGGCCTAGTAAATTGCAGCTTGCCTCTTACAAAGCTTTCATGGTTGAGATTTGGTCTGAATTCTTTAGCACTTCAAAGCATGATTGAAGGGGAGTGTGTCAGTAATTTACTGTCTCTTTGCATCTGTCATCTTGATTTTCCTCACCATAAAGCTTTAAATCTTGAACCTGGAAAAGGTAGAAGCAAAATGTTTGTGCAGCTCTCCTCTTCCCACTATCCTTGCAGAAAAGAGGGGAGAATAGAAAACTCTGAGCGTACAACCCTAGCCCTCCTAAATAAGGACTGTTTTTTGTTTCAACATAACTCTTTCAAGAGTTAGCAGATGTTTCAAATTGGATCTTCTAAAATGCTGATAACTGTGCATATCTCAGACTCCAATCCCTTCCAGAAGTCACTTTACTTCCGAAATATTTATAAGAAGACCATATGGTGAATCTGTTCTTTGGGGGGGCGGGGGCGGGGAGGGGCGGAACATGACAATGCATCGATTTATAGCTATTGTTTACCCAGTATTAACTTTCCCCTAAAACTGTAGCATTCTTCACTTCCTAGGCTAAAATAATAATCTTGCATTATTATTTTGAACAATTACTGAATTTGTTCCCATTGGAAATTTCAAAAATAATAATCAGTAAGTAAACATGCATGTGAACATGTGTAAAATTCATACATTTTTACATATTTATCCTTCACTTCTCTAATTTACAGCTGTTTGCCTCCCTGCTGTTAAATTGTACCCATATTTTATGCCTAAACACAGAAACTGAAGTGAAGAATAGGCTGTCACTTCTTCAGATCAGAGCCAATCCATGTTTGATTACTTGAGAGGTGTTGCTGTCTTTCTTGAGTCCCCTTTTATGTTTGGAAGCCAAGAAAAAATATAATAAATTAAGCTTCCCAAAGGAGGAATTAAGAAGATTTTGCCTAGCTAAGCTTGCATCACTTTATGTATACAAAGACAGCACATACATGATGGCATCTCCTAATGCAAGCTTTGCAGGACAGAGACCTCTGTGTGGTGAGCTTCACCCAATGAGCCATTGACCGGGACCTGGCCAGTGTGACACATTATAATACACAGACAGAGGCCAATTAGGTCCATATGTCTGGGGTTCCTTTCATCTAACTTCTGTCAGATAAAAGAGCTGCTTCGTCAAAGCAAAGCTCCTTTTCTAGTCAGTGGGAAGAAATAAACATCTCCGAAGGCAAACTGTTCCACATATTTTACACACCTAATGCGGTGCCCTGAGATGAGCCATCTTTCAGCAGTGCTCATCTCTCCTCATTGCCTCAAGAAGGAACCTCGATGGTTGGCTTGGCTGCACTCTCAGGTGGCTGAAGGAAGAAGAAATTAATCCCAGCCAGTCAGAAACAAGGAAAAAAGGTAGAGGTATCAGTCTGGCAGATATACTGAGAGAATATATGTGGCTCAAATTGTCTGTTACATAGGACACTACACACCAAAGGATACTAGGTAAAGATCAGACTGCGTGGCAAACTTGGTCTCTGTCACTGACAATGTAGCACTCTCTGGCCTCGACTGTTATGTACATAAGATTTTAAAGATAGTAGACTGATAGCTGACTCCTTTATCTTGTATATAAAAAGGCTTTAGCATCCTTTTATGAAAAATGCTAGCATCTTGTTTGATCATTCTTTATAACAGATCTTTCATATATTGGTTAATATAAGATAGTGGTATCATCAGGAAGTCGTATTTCTCATCTCTCAGTAGGTTTCGTCTTGATATGGTGGTACAGTCAGAACACCAATTGACAGCAGCTGAATTTTGATAATGTACATGTTTCTTAGGAAAAAGTTTATGTTCAGAGTCAAGATGAAGTCAAAGTGATATCATAGTATATTTCATGCTATCAACAACGAAAGAAAGGATTTCAACACTGATTCTGTTTTTCAGGCATTCATCTTGAGGAAAAGAATTAGCATTGCAGAGAGAAGAGGGAGAATAGTGACTTTTTTCTTGTGCTTTCATTGTCTTGAATCAGCCTATTGTCTGGGGCTGTACGTGTGTGGGAGTGCAATTCACTGGTGGTTGAATTCAACTCTCAGTTCTTTCAGCTGTGTTTTGAGGCTCTGATTTCCTATATTTCTCTCTGTAGTTTTAATAATGAGGGAGATTTTAGGACAATATGTTCTTCATTTTCTGTGTTACTGAGCTGTCTTCATGTCCTCTCTGGAATAACAAAACAATGACTAAAGCTCCACCAGTGTGAAACTAATGCATATAGATTAGTGTCAGCACTAAACAAACCAAGAGACTCCCGGGAATATACCATATTCCATATCTATATAATGAAAAAATGTGATATTCATGTAGTCACATACTTCGCAATCATTAAGGTACTTGTTTCAATAATATCCCCACCTGGTAAATTTTTAGTCCTGGAGGCCACGTGCATTGGTCTTGTGTCTCTTTCTCTAACCACTGGATCTGCTGACATTGCTGTAAGGTCATTTTTTTTCCTTCATTGACACTTCTGAGCATGTATGTGCAGTTTTCCCTGTGTACATGTATGTATTTGTGTGCAAAAATTCATGCATATATGTAGAAATCTACAATTAGTAGATCACACACTGACACATAGACTTCTTATGTCTACCAGCTTCATTCAATAGTTACTCATGTCATACTCAAAGAGAGGGACGTGGCAGCTGGAGGTAGCGGTGACAAGAACACTGTACAGAACTAGGAGAAACTGATAAAACCTGACAAGATCCAGGTAAAAGCAAGACAAAGCAGATTCAATCTAGAAACAAGCAACAAGTTTTTTTTAACCATAAGAATAATTAATCATTAGGATATTTACTGAGAAATGTGCTAAATTTCACACTTGACTAGAGCACTCTGTTAGTAAAGGTTCCAGTGAATGCTGATCTTAAAGTCTATTAATTTAAACAACAGACTTCAAATTAAAACATTTAATGAAATAAAGAACATCTCTTTAAAATTAAATGCAAATGAAGAGAGGACGTGGTGAAACCTGATAGCTGAGCAAATGTCAGTAAAAATGAGCTAGAAGGAGAACAGGCAAATATATCAACAAACTGTAGAATGTGATCTGAGTGATGGATCTGAGGATTTTGCTCCTCCATTGAGAGTAAAGGCAATGCTAATGCTGTGTTCCCTGGCTTTGCACTGGTTTGCCTTCATTCTCATGGATTGTGCAGTACGAAGTGAGAATTTCCTGAGGGGAATAACTTCATAATATAAATGGCAGAAAGCTTGCCTGCAGAGGGGAAGAGTAAGGACTTTTCCCACAAGCGTTTGTAGAAACATGAACATTATCAGTTAATGATAATTACGTAAGAGCTCAATTGTTATCAAAATTAGGGAAGCTAGGTGGGCTTTGTGCTTCTGATAAGAACCGCAAAGAGAGTAAACCTTGGTCTTCGCATAAAACACACATAAAACACATATAAAATATGTGTTGTTCTCTTTTCCATGCTCTTGCTTCCAGCCAGATATCTTTAATGTCTTATTAGATGATTCTGAAAAAGGGAGCTAATTTAACATGGCATAATACTCTGGAGAGATGGTTTCAAAGGGGTCAGTGATAAATAATGCATAGTATCAATAGCTGTTACTTAAAAAATGATTCACTGATTTTAACTGCAATGTGTCTGACCTAAAGGTATCGTCTTGTCTACCCAGTTCCTCTTTCCATCTCGTTCATAGTTTCACACATTCTGGGAACTATAGCGTACCATGTTAAGGTTATGTAGCTATGTTTATGAAAAACCATCTAACTTCCTATAAATGAAGCCCCAAGCCCCATACGTAAGCCAGCAAATATCTTCTGATGTTCAAGAACTGTAGTGATTTTCCAAATATGTCATAAATTAACTTCTCCCCGCAGTTTGCTGGGCTGTATATCAGTGTGATGTGTGCCTTGGGAAAGGCCACTCACATGGCTGTAATAATAGATATAATCTTGGCCTACCCTGACGTAACCATAAAGGAGGTTTTCCAGGATTGTTCTGCATTAATCACACTTTAGATAGCTCTACATTGTAATAAACCAATGATTAGTGAAGAGGTAAATCATATGCTGGGATTCCTCTGGCCACAGTGATTTAGTTAAACAAACAAAACTATGTGTGAGATGTATGTACACAAATCACATTACTTCTAAAGAAATAGTGCATTCAATATTGACGAGTAACTGACTTGTTAGTTGGTGTAGCGTAAAGATTGTTTAGGAAAAGGGATTATTCCTAGTAACAGTGGCTCAATAATGCCAAACTGAAATCAGGCTTAGCAAATCTGTTTTCTGTTAGCAAAGTTATTATTCATCCACTGTTATAATTTCTGATTTGCTTTCCTCCAGCATTCAATCCCAATGTGTGACTTTGTTCCAAGTTTATTTTAACTTCACATGGGTTCTGTTCCATCTGATGTTTTTTTCACTGTGGTTTTCTGAAGTCAACATGACCAATCACCTTACTACCACCCGTTTGTGACACAGCTTTGAGATTAGTATCTCCCAAGAAAATAAAAGCACAAACAGAAGTGCCTTTTATTACAGGAAAGCTGATGCTGTATGGGACTCCAGTGATGTGTGGTCAAGGTTGGACTTGGAAAAAGATAATCTTGGATCATGCAAAAGACATGCATAGAATGGACTGTATAGCTGTGGGAGGTGGTCCCATTGCTGGGGGACCACAACAGTTATCACACAGGAGAGGAGTGACCACTGCAACAAATCTGGGATCAGTATATAGACATCAGGTAGATTGTGAAAAAATTACACAGTGGAGCTCAGCAAACACTTTTGCATGTCAGGAAAATTTTGAATTATAAAGAATATGAAGGCTAAGGACTTGAGAGTAGCTTTGGCCTTGTGGAGTGAACAGAATTGGGATCTGGGAAACGTTCAGTTCTTGCTCCATTTGTGGGCATCATTGTGTGGCCAGAGTAAGCTCTTAAACTTATACTAGGCCAGTGTTCTCCCGCTGTGAAATAGAGATGTGACATCTTAATGCTATGAGATTTTCTAAAAATATTTTTTTACAGAAACGTGCCATTTTCAGATGTGCTGGCTGTAGGATCATATAAGTATCTTTTAGTATAGGGGAGAGAACATAAGAATAACCTATGGAGAATTTATCAGGGCTTTAGTCCCCTGCTTCTTAAGGCATGAGTGGTGACGCTATCAAATGAACAAATGCCTACCTCACTTGTCTTTTTGAAGTAGAAAATTAAATCACAGTCATAAAATATTCTGAAAGCATTATATTTTTTTCTAATTGATTTTAAACACTTGCTTTCTAAATCTGAAAAGTTGCAAACAACATCCTCACTCTGATTTTCTTTAAAGAATTCTGCACCATATGTAAGCTGTTAGGCATCTGTTTTGTCCTTGTGTACATGTCAAATCATACTCCAGTTCAGTCTTGATTGTCCTATTGTGGATTGAAGCCACGTTTTGCAAAAATGCATGATGCTGAAGCTATGCTCACTTACAGCCTTGCTGTTAATGCCACCAAAATAATTATCAACTTCCTTGCTTCAGCAAACAGCTGACATTTCTTTTGGCAAAATGAACCACAGTACTCCTGATCTGACGTCAACGAGCTGACAACGAGTTTGTAACAGATGAAGCTGTGTATTCGGCTGTTCATGGCTGAAATGGGTACTGTACACCCAAACCACATGCAGCATTTCTGCTATGTATTGTGACAGAAGTTTTCACAATGTGAATAATTTTCTAGCTTTTTTATTCACATAACAATTTGGAGCTGGGCACTTAAAATCAATTCTCTTGATTTTGAAATAAATGGATTTTAAAAATATCAGTGCTGAATATGTTATGTATGTGCCAGGTAGGATTTTTCCTGAAAATTAAGATATTCTGATTAAATTTGGTACTACACTTCTTTGGTAAATTTATTCACCAAGAGCTTTCTTAGCTTTCTATAATTGAATAGATAGAAGTGAATTATTTAATTTTCATTTTTTTGTGATTTTTTCTGTATGTGGACTACTTCACTTCCATGGAAGCAGCAGAATATTTCCTGCTAGGCCACCAAACAGGCTTTCATTTAAGGAAAGTTCATTTAAGGAACATTCATTTTATCATCTGCAATCCTTAAGGCAGCTAAAATTGAAAGGGTTTTCTTAGTAATGAAAGTACATGCTTCTCCTGGAAAGTATGTCCTAAAATATTTTTTTTAAAAAAAAACTTTAAATAAATTTGTAGTATTTGTACTTTATTTAATAAATTCTCGTCTGGGTCTAAGGAACTCTAGGTGAAAAAAATATTATTTTAACTGTAGTCTGGGAGGTCAAATTCTAAGTATGCTTGAAAGAGAGATAAATGCACCTCACAGTTACTTGGGTTACTGTACTGGACTTAAGGTCCATTTTATTCACGATTCCATCAGAGCTTTGTCTGCAACCCTTGCTGATCACCAGATTTTGAAGTACCAGTCTAACTTTCCACTGCTAGTGTTCAGGTTACGCTGCATAATGAGTTCTTCATGAGGCTGTCATAATTTGTCCTATAATTATGTCCCATAATTTCCATATCATGGGACCCAGCACCCACTAATGTTTTGTTGATCTTGCTGTTTCATTTATTGCAACTACACAGCATTTCTCACAAATTTCCTCAGGTGTAGTCTTCATAAATTACCTAGTCATGATTATTTTTATCTTACTTGTATAATGGACCTCGTTCTAACCCTTTTCAAGTAATCTTGAACTATCAGGAATACATGCTGCCCATCAGGAAACTACCTAAATAATGTTGTAACCAGCTTCCCCATAGGAAATCATCTTCTCTCAATAAATGACGGAAGTCATTTATTAGGAGTAATAGCTTAGGAGTAATAGCTCCACAGTGCAAGTTCTGCGTATCTAGGTGATGCAGACATTTGTATCGAGATCTTCATTTGTTCTGAAAACTTAGGAAGTCATCAACAGTCTTTTTGAAAATATTAACTGTCATACAGAAGTCTAGAATAACTCAGGTTTGTCTAACGTCTTTTTCTGGTCTGGGGATCTAGAACTATACGAAAGCTGCATGTGTGCTTTTGGCCAAAAGTAATCTGCAGCTTAAAACTGTAGAACAATAAGAAAAGAAGTGTGTGGCCATCCACTAGCCTTAGGATGCTGAAAATCATAAAACTAGGATGAGCTGAAAGGTCATAAATGTATTTCTCAGAGAGGTTAGCAATAAGTGGGAGTTGCTCTTTGGTTTTCTTGCATGCTAAAACAAGAAATGGACCAACATGTCTCTGGAGTGGTAAATGGCTGCTTTTTAATGATGCATGTGATTTGATTTTACTGTCTTGAAAAACTGTATTTTGTTTTTAAATTGTCATTTGCCACTGCTCACTTGGTAGACATAGAGAACAGAAAGTGCACATGCAAACACAAACATTTAGCTGGCCTCTAAGCTGCATTGCATGGGACCCTGCATCACACATGATCTCATACCTTGGGTTATTCTCAAATTCAGAGCCTCTGAGGGGTTAAGGTTTGCAGTTCAAAAGGCAACTGAGGGGCCTTTGTACTGAGTGTTACAGGCCTGTCTAGATACAGAATGTTGGATTTCATGATTCTGCCTCCCACTTTATGGAAAATTCTCCTATTATTTTTTAATTATTATTTTTGACAGTATTCAAGCAAAAATGACCTCAGTTTTTTAGAGAACCAAGCACATAACCAAGCACACCATATGTGTGTTTGGCCACCAATTAATGAGATAGCTGCATAATGGCATAGCTGCATAAACAGGGCAGAGGGAGGAGGTCAGTTTGAGAACAAAAAAATTATCTAAAGGCTACGATCTTGTTTATGAACAGATTGATTCATGTAAATTCACTCAACGTTGAGAATTGTTTAACGATTCTGTTATGCAAACAAATCTGCTATACACATTGTTTGCAAGCTATCAGTGTAAGTACTGAATCTTCATCCTACATGGCCAGCTATGTAAAAGCACATGGCATAGCTTTGTTCCTTGGTTAGTAGATTTGGGCTGTAGAAAGTAGTTTTGCTAGAATATCAAGTGGCTTTTTATGATTTCACTACCAAAGTCCTTGATATTAACAAATCACTGCAACAAGCTCTAAATATTCATTAATATGGATATTAAACATAAACTTGCTGCTTTAAGTTTGTATTCAAAGTGTAATTAAAATACAGTTTTATGGGATATTAATGAAATATCTATATATTGGTTTTTTAATGAGGATTCCATATATTTGCTGTCAGTGTAGTATTAACCTGCCTCACCAGATAGATTTTACCTGCACTCGGAGTTTTCAGTGTAATACACTCCATTCCTGCTTTTGGTCCAGTCAAAGTTTAGGTGTCATTTACATTGTATATTGTAACTGACTGCAACAAGTAATGACCAGATCCATAGTTGCATCAGTGCAGAATTCCCTAGTTGAAATCTTGACCTGTTAGACAAAGGAAATATAAGCCTAGGTTTCAATAAGGGCAAGATTTGTAGGTCTAAGACAGATAACGAATGTTAAAATTTAAACCTAGATTGCTCATTTGGATGGGAAGGAGGAGTGAGCACAGATAACTCAAATATTGCCTGTGACTATATGAAATATCAATGACACTGCTTGAGTAGCTGCTTAGCATTTGCTGCTGAAATCAAGACCAATATGTCAAACCATCGATTTTACTCCGTGTAGGAATTCACCGCGCTGAATTAGGTGCCCAGAAGTCCTTATATGTACATAGCTATCCTCTAGTCCCATTGGCAAAATAACCCTGTTGATTCACTGAAAATGTCATGCAAGTATGAGTGTATAAATGTAATGAAAGGTGAAGGGCATCACAGACTAAATTATTATAATATCTGCCACGGTCTTTTACAGATAAACTGTGCTGTGCCAGTCTGACTGGCAATGCTTTTCTTTTGTAGTATTTGTATTTAATTTTATGTAAGAAAAGGCAGCAGCAACAGAAAGATTTTCATAGAGGGAATGACTGGGCAGATAATGAAGGCTATAGAGCATTAGCAATGCTAAGAAGTCTCAAACGGTCCTTAGAGGAATAGGAGTTTCATAACAGTCTGAATGTGTCTCAAATATCATGCTGACGTTTGTCACCAATGAATTTCCCACGCTGTGGGAGTTTTAAAGAATGACTTATTGGCTTATTGGCCTTCTCAACCCATGCATGCAAATCCAAAGAGACAGATTCACTACATTTTTGCATATCTTTAATATTCCAAAGCCTTAGAAATCAAATATTGCCTTTCACAGGTTGGTAAGCATACAAATAGGAAAGAGGGGAAGGACTGGCAGCACAATCAAAACAGAAATTACGAGACAGGTCATTGTAGTCCAGCATGCGCAATGAAGCACAGAATAAATAAGTCATTCAGAACCAAGTGCGTTATTCAGGAAATGAAGACATTTTAAATGATCAAGTATGACTTTATAGTTATGAGCTACTTGACTGGGATTTTCATTCTCTAATTTTTAAGTAATGGAGAGACCTGTCAGAAAGAATACTTAAAGCTGCTTTCTTTGCAATGTTTAATCTTGGATTGTCAAGAAATTTTAGTGTTGGAAAGCTCTTCTTCAGATATTGCTCTTTCCTTTATGAAAAATACTATTCTCTGTTCACAGTGAATTATCATGGCCTAGTGACTTACCCTCTGGAATATCATCATAGGATGTCTACGTGGAGAGCTTTCAGCTACCAAGAGCACTGCAGACACGCAGAGTTATCCACTGAGTTCCCGTACCGTCAGTTATCTGAAAATTATTGATTTCAGAGAACACTTCAAAGCTGCTAGTCAGCTGTCAGCTGGCTGGCTTCTGTTCAGCCCACTGATCCTTTCCCTCCCCGTGTTATTCAGCCCGAGATCAGCTCTCTAGGCTTCTGGTTAAAAGTGCCTATGTGTGGGAGAGACAAGCCTCAGTCAATAGTAGATATTAAAGCTGTTCCTCAGGACAGCTGAATGAAGCCTGGATATTTTGACCTGGATTGTTTTAAATATTTGTATGAAAATGTACTTTTCATTTTAAAAGACTGATTTATTTATCTTTTCTGTAATCTATTTTCTAATAATTTTTTTTATGTACTAATGGAGAATTTTAAAGTATTTCATTATTTAGATGAATATGCAGTAATTTTTTTCTCTTTGTTTCCCACTCTTTTCCTTTTTTTTCTCCCTTCCCATGTTTTTCCAGTTTAAAAAACAGTTGATGAGAAAGGCAGGAGTAAAAACTAAAAACTGAAATATATGTACTAGTTAGATCAAAATCTTCAAAATTCTTTTAGTGATGAGACTTAGAGGAAAAGATGCTCTGGATAACATAGTATCTACACTTCTCCATAAATTATTTTACATTTGAAATAACTTTTTCAGCATAACAACATTTGTTTGGAGGAGCCATGAAACTTCAGAATAGGAATGGCACAAATACCTGAAAATTAAATCCCCGGTGAAGTTATTGTCTTCAATGCAGCCAAGTATTTGCCATCTCTGTGTAGGTCTATTATACTAAAATAGGAGTATATGCTAAGGGAAATCAGGTGGATTTATTTATACATTTTCAAGCAAGTTTGTTGCTGCTTGGCTGTTAAGAATTGCCAGGGTTCTGTGAACTTGCCAGTGAGTGTAGGAAACATATGCTGAAGGGCTTACAGGGCAGAGAGATAGCGTCAGGGAAAGATGAACTGGTCACAGACAGCTCAGAAGATGAAAGAAAGATAGCAACATGTGGATGGCTCTCCTGGATACTTATAAACAGATAAAGAACAAAGCAAAACATAAATCAGTGGCAATCAGGAACACAAGTTTCATTGTCCACTCCTAGAACTGGGCATCTCAAGGACAGTCATGTCTCAACAACTGTATTGCAAACACACGACAGCAAAAATAGCCTGCTGTATGGCGATGCTATTTTATTAGTGATGCCAGTACCGTTTTTCTTCATTTGATGTATTGGAGGTTAATACTAGGTGAGATTTTTCAACCTATTTAACCATAAGTTGTGAAGTTGGTTGACCTTTGACTGCTAAGTGCTGACAGGGTCCCATGAACCCTGGAAATGATAGCACAATGTTATTTTACTGGCGAGGTGCAAACAGATAAAGAACAAAGTAGTGCATAAATCAGCAGAACCAAATCAGTGCGTTCCCACTCCAAAAAGTTTACAGGAGGAGAGGGAAAGAGATGAGCCATGATTATTTTTCTCTTTGGAAATCTGTCGCATTCATAAATTTGAAATAAAGAACCTATTGCTTTAGGAACTGGGCAGGTTGTTAGTAAATACTCCAGAACAAGGAATGGGCAAAATTATACATCAGAATTAATGTTTTGCGAGGATAAATGCATCCAAGAAAGACTTCTTCTTGCCACATCTGCATGGTATCTCGGCATCTCATTTCTGGTGCAAGAAAGTTTCTGCAGGTTTTTTACAAGATACAGTATTGGGGAGAACTCACAATAAATAACACTGAAAAATGGGAGGAGTCTTGGCCTGATTCATCTCTTTTTTAATTTGATTTGGGTTTCTATACTAGTAACAAGGATTTAGGAAGCCTGAGAGATAGCCTTGAGCCTGAAAAATGGCTGCACACTGCTTGAATTGCTACAATAGTACTTACAGAAAAATCTGCTTCAGTTTCAGGTGCCTAGCCACCTTGTGGTTTCATACATTTAAGCAAACAGTAATCAGCTACTATTAAATAACTGTTTCTTTATCCTCCATTCTAGAGATAAAAATGGTTACATAGAAAAATGGGTATTATTTCCCTCATTTTACAGGTAGTGAAACCAAACATGGGAATGCTTCAATGGGTTGATATGAGTCACAAAGTGTATAACCTAGAGGCACCAAGGCAAATACCAACACACCGCTAAAAGTCAGTGCAATCCTGAAGGATGGGCATGAAGATATATTGTGTTAAAAAGGGGCTTCATGGTTGTCCTTAGCAGTGGGAAGCATTTAATTTCTATTAAAGCACTGACAGGATCACGATGACTGACTCGGGACCTTAAGATACAATTTTCAAAGCATCTGAGTGACATCTAGGAGCATATTGCCATTAATATTCAATGGAACACAGTTATTCTATTATCTTGTTACTGTAGAAAGTGCTATCATCTCTCAAGGCTATTCTAGCCCTTAGTGCATAGACATGCCTATGTTCTAACTTGCTGGGTCATTCACTTGTCTGATCTCCAGGAAAGAAATACAAAAATGTTCAGGCAAGTCAGGGTCACTATTTCCAAAGCAAATTGTTTGTTCTTGCCTGAAGCTGCTTTTTATTTTGGACTTAGGCTGGAATAAATACTTCTTAGGATTTGCAAATACAGCTCTTTGGTGTATTGGTTCTAAGAACTCCATATATAAAATAGGCAATTATTGTCTATATGGGAGGTCAATATTTGTTTATTGACAGAACAAATATGCAGGTAATAGACATATTTTCTGATCGTGCAGTCACGCAGGCCCTCTGCTTCCTTTGGGAAGCTGAATGTCACCTAATGTTTTTTTTTTCTTATCTTTTCTTTATACAGTCTTCAGCTGTGCTCTACATGACACATCTCCAAAAGGCTTGGTCTCAAGATGAATGACCAATTCAGTCACCAGAGTTTGAAAGTAAAAGGGCCAGCCCCGTAACATGACGAACTATGTATAATTAATACAAGCAATATTTTTGGTGAATATATTTGGCTTTTCTCAGCACATTTTTTTGATATTTTTATTACTAGTTTTGGAGTAACTGGGCAAATATATGAGGTATATATACATTTTTCCATATGTGGTTTTGGTATTTGGTGTGTTTTTGTTCCACAGATTAAGACGAGAAACCTGAGAGAAGTTGAGTGGTCCATCGATCAAAATATTAATTTCCAAGAAGCCCCGGATGCCATGCAATTGCACAAAAGGGAGAGTATATAAATCAGACAACCACTTTCTGGTATTTCATTCTGTGTATAAAGATTATTACTAACAGAAAAGAAAAGTTAGACAGGGCATGTAAGATACAGAGGTAATACTAAGATTCTGATTATTTTCCTGTCTTTCAGCCTTATAACTTTTCTGCACCTGCTGAACTATGGTGTGTTATATTTCCCACCACCTGTCAACAGCTACTGAATATACCACCCAAGTGTTGATTCATCAATGCTTTTAGTAATACTGTTGCTGTAAGATAGGAGAAGAAAAGGTTGTTGGTCCACATGGATAAAACCAGACTAGCTGAATGAAACTTTTTCATCTTTAATTATACTTCAAGCCTCCCTTTTGTTCACTGAGAGAAATCAGCCTACTTCTGGCTGAAGCTGTAAAAGCAGGCATGAAATTCAAATTTTTAGATGAAAATTATCAATGAAACATTATGTAACAAAAAGTTTTAACTTTCTTAATTAAGATCTTTCATATTGATCTCTTTTTAGCAGCAAAATGTAATGTGACAGGAAGCTAGTAACACACTTGGTGTGTTAATTTCTATTATAACACCTACTAAGAACTTCACTTATGGGCTGGAAGGCACTGGTTAGTAGCTCAGAACTCACTACTGTATGCAACAAGAAACAACTTGTGGTAAAGATGGATGATGGGAGGCACAGCAAGTTCAAAGATTATGGAATGTAGCATAAAAGTAGCCAGAGGAAATAATCTGTGGCCTATAAAAACACAAAGCTACGTGTGTTTTTGAGTATTCCTCTCTGATACACAGTTTTTAAAAGCCTCTCTGGGACCAAGCACATCTCAGTGTTTTCTGTGCACTGGTATAGTTTCTTGTCTCACCTTTGCCTTTTTCACCAAAGGCAAAGACATGCCTTTGCACAGCTCACAAGAGGGATCAGTATCCAAAGTGATGTTCTGGGCCATATGGGTACTGACTTATTTATACATAAACCATGAATGTATCATCATTGCACAGGATGCCACCCTCACTGCCCAAGCTTACTCCTCTGTACGAGTTGTGACTCCTCTGCCACGCTCTGAGCAAGGGGAATAACATCCACTTCCTTTCATTTCCTTACACTCCCATATCTACACTTTTCTTCCCCTGATCATTTTCACGGTCAATTCTGTTAATAAACAGCTCAAAATGTCAGTTTGTCACTGAAGCTCCTCCATTGTCTGTGGGGTGTCACTCAGGCTGTGTCTAAATACTTCAAATTTGGCATTAAAGGGAGAAATCCTGTCTGTCTCTTTCTGGTCAACAGTGCTCCCAGCCAACAGCTGACTCAGTACCTCCATTTCCAGGCTGCGAAGATGAGTCACCTACCCTGGTTCCAAGAACGTGTTTTGATAGTTCAGGTACTAAGTCCAGATCTTATAAAAATCATCACTCTCCTCAATATTTCTCCTCTTTAAAACACTATACTTTTCTCAGAAACACCAAAAAATGGGTATTGTTTTAACATAGTTTTAGCATATACCCATAAAATGGAGGTTTCCTTCACCAATGAAGAAAGATTTCCTATTTTAGGCTAAGAAATGTGACTCCCACTGGGAGGTCTGACAATAGTTGCAAAAATCCTTTACTCAAATGTGGTATTGTTTGGAGCTAAGAAATGAAATAGTTTATGAAAAGGAAAAAAAAGATGTATGATTCTAAAAATTTTAGTTTGCAGATGCACTCGATTCAGATCACACAAATAAATATTTAATATTTTCATTCCCTACTTGTGCAAAAAAAAAAACACATTAAAAATCCTTGGAAATATACACATTAATCCTGGAACCTTAGCTATTCTGTGTGTAGTGAAACTGGCTGTCTACATTCAAAGTATATTTCTCTATAGTGCTTGAGGACTTAGTGGGGTACCTGATGCAAAACCCTATGTGTTGAGAGGTAAATGAACAGGGAACTATTTTTTAAAGATCCTTAAAAATGGTTTTATACCTTGCCAATTGACCCATATAATATTTTGTTAGTGATGTGAACTTCAGATGATCTGTTCTAGTTCACATCAGTTGTGAAGTATTTAGTAAAAAACAGACTGACACATTTCTGGATTAAAAAAAAACTCTGAAAGGATTTTCCTGGTTTACCAAGATACTTTAGATTTCTTGACAGGTCAGAAGAGATATGATATGATATGTTGCTGATACAAATGTTATCATAATGCTTTCATTCCAGTGTAAGTACAATTCAGCTATGTTACCTTTAGAGTAATAATGTATTCTTAAAATATATAAATGGAAAAACATATAATCTGTTTTGGTTGATCTTCAATAATCAGATATAATTTTCAATAATAAAATACAAACACAGTAAGTTTCAGGTTTAAAGTAGTTTTGAAATTCTTTGTATTTTCATTGTGATTCTCATGAATTCTATGAAATAATGTTAAAGATCCTTGCTGAAAAATGTATTTCACTACTGCGTAATCAGTGACTGAGTTCTTGTGCATGAAGACAAACACAGAAAAGTGGCACGTGCGTCTCATGCAGAAATGGGAAGGGATGGGAAAGACCATTCATAAAGTTATATATAATTATATACATTTATACAGGGTATTATGATTACTTCACTTGGCACAGAGATGTACCAGTACATCAAAATGATTGTTTAAGGAATAGTAGTGAGAATTTTTGATTCCACTTCATTGAGAGATTTTCTAGGAAGGCGCTAGAGGATGATGGACAGGATAGCTCTTCTTTTGTTTCCTTAAATTTCTTCTAATCCAACTGTTCCCTTGGATACTGCAGTAATTACTAGATCACTCCCTTGAGTTGTATAAATAAATGTGAATCACAGAATCACAGAATGGTCAGGGTTGGAAGGGACCTTCGAAGATCATCTAGTCCGCCCCCCCCGCCAGAGCAGGGTCACCTACAGCAGGTTGCACAGGATGGCGTCCAGGTGGGTTTTGAATGTCTCCAGAGCGGGAGACTCCACCACCTCTCTGGGCAGCCTGTGCCAGTGCTCTGCCACCCTCAAAGTCAAGAAATTCCTCCTCTTGTTAAGATGGAACTTCCTATGTTCAAGTTTGTGCCCATTACCTCTTGTTCTATCACTGGGCATCACTGAAAAAAGACTGTTCACATCTACCTGGCACCCTCCTTTTAAGTATTTATAAGCATTGATAAGATCCCCCCTCAGTCTTCTTTTCTCCAGACTAAAAAGACCCAAGTCCCTCAGCCTTTCCTCATAAGAAAGATGCTCCAATCCCCTAATCATCTTAGTAGGCCTTTGCTGGACCCTCTCCAGCAGTTCCCTCTCCTTCTTGAACCAGGGAGCCCAGAACTGGACACAATACTTCAGAGGCGGCCTCACCAGGGCAGAGTAGAGGAGAAGGATGACCTCCCTTGACCTGCTGGCCACACTCTTCTTGATGCACCCCAGGATGCCATTGGCCTTCTTGGCCACAAGTGCACATTGCTGGCTCATGGTCATCTTGTTGTCCACCAGGACTCCCAGGTCCCTTTCCACAGAGCTGCTCTCCAGCAGGTCAGCCCCTAACCCGTACTGACGCATAGGGTTATTCCTTCCTTGGTGCAGGACCCTATACTTGCCCTTGTTGAATTTCACGAGGTTCCTCTCCGCCCAACTCTTCAGCCTGTCCAGGTATTGTTGTATGGTGGCACAGCCTTCTGGTGTGTCAGCCACCCCTCCTAGTTTTGTGTCATCAGCAAACTTGCTGAGGGTACGCTCTGTCCCCTCATCCAGGTCGTTGATGAATATGTTGAACACAACTGTACCCGGTACTGACCACTGCGGACCACTGCTAGTTATAGGCCTCCCACTGGACTCTGTGCCACTGATCGTAACCCTCTGAACTCTGCCACTCAGCCAGTTCCTAGTCCACCTCACTGTCCACTCACCTAACCCACACTTCCTAAGCTTACCTATGAGGATGTTATGGGAGATAGTGTCAAAACCCTTGCTGAAGTTGAGACAGACAACATTCACTGCTCTCCCCTCGTCTATCCTGCCAGTCATGCTATCACAGAAGGCTATCAGACTGGTCAAACATGTTTTACCCTTGGTGAATCCATGTTGACCACTCCTGATAACCTTCTTTTCCTCTAAATGCTTAGAGATGACACCCAGAACAAGTTGTTCCATCAGCTTTCCAGGGATGGAGGTGAGGCTGACTGGCCTGTAGTTTCCTGGGTCATCCTTCTTGCCCTTTTTGAAGACTGGTGTGACACTGGCTTTCCTCCAGTCCTCAGGCACCTCTCGTGTTCTGCATGACCTTTCAAAGATGATGGACAGCGACTTTGCAATAACAACTGCCAGCTCCCTCAGCACTCATGGGTGCATCCCATCAGGGTCCATGGATTTGTGGGTGTCAGGTTTGCCTAAATGATCTCTAACCTGATCCTCCTTGATCAAGGGAGATTCTTTCTTTCTCCAGGCTCTCTCTCCAGGGTCTGTGATTCCTGAGGGCCAGCCTTAGCAGTAAAGACAAACAAAGAAGGCATTCAGTAACTCTGCCTTGTCTTTATCCTCCAACACCAGGGTACCCACCTCATTCAGCAGCAGGCCCACATTTTCCCTGGTCTTCCTTTTACTACTGATGTACTTGAAGAAGCCCTTCTTTTTGTCTTTGACATCCCTTGCCAGGTTTAATTCCAAGTGTGCCTTAGCCTTCCTTGTTGCATCCCTGTATACTCTGACAACATTCCTGTACTCCTCCCAAGTGGCCAGTTCCCTTTTCCACATTCTGTAAACTTCCTTCTTCCGTCTGAGTTATTCCAGAAGCTCCTTGCTCATCCATGCACGTTTCCTGCCCCCTTTGTGTGATCTCTTGCTCTTAGGGATGCACTGATCTTGAGCTTGGAGGAACTGGTGCTTGAATATTAACCAGCTTTCTTGCACCTCCCTTCCTTCTAGAGCCTTAGTCATGAGATTCCTCCAAGTAGGTCTTTGAAGCGGCCAAAGTTAGCTCTCCTGAAATCCAGCATTGTAAATCTACTTTTTGCCCTATTTCTACGCAGGATCCTGAACTCCACCATCTCATGGTCACTGCAGCCAAGGTACCCCCAACCTTCACATCCCCCACTAGTCCTTTTTTTGTCAGCGCAAGGTCCAGTGGCACACTTCTCCTTGTTGGTTCCTCCACCACCTGTGTCAAAAAGTTATCATCTGCAGAAACCTCCTGGACTGTGCGTGCCTGGCTGTGCTGCCTTTCCACCAAATATCATGAAATATGTCTGCAGGACTATCAAGAGGTCTGAGATTTACTTTTCCATTAAAAGGAAGTTCATGGTAACCCAATGTGGTTCTCAGTCCAGTGCTCCAGCCATATGATTATCTGACCTTTCATCCACCACCAAGGATCAATACCTGGAAAACTTTATGTTTTTTATGGCTTTAATTTTGTATTGTGAAAGACATACTGCAGGGTCCAGGACAGCTTGTATTTTTAAGCAGTTAATCAACAAAACTTGCAGTTTCCTGCTTCATAAACCAGAATCCCATGCTTCAAAACAGAGAAGAATAAACCTTGCGAATACATGAAACTCAAGACCAAAAAAATATAGAAACCTAAAAACAGTAGAAAAATCACTAAACATAATGTGTTTGATAATGAGTTATGCCAAGCCCTATTTCAGACAGAACTGTGTCTGTGGGTCTATTAGTCTGAGTTGTATCATGAGAGTGGTATACAATGAGAAAGGATTCCTGGAAGGGTGGGTTACAACTCTCCTGTAGCTCAGGGCTCACAGCCCCATTGCACACTGCCAGAGCTTAATAGGAGTACAAAGAGCCTGCGTTTCCATCTGGGCTGTGAAAGTTATCAGAACTTCCTCCTCCCCCAGTGTTTATTTTCTTCTGTCATGATATATTCACTGGTATACAATACCTCGGGTTGACCTGTAAGTGAGAGACAGTGCCTCACATTGGGCGGGTCAATAAAAACAAGTTTGACAAAGAAACCACCAAGCAATCTCATTATGGACAAACTATTGCTGGCAGTTTCGACGATGGTGGTAAAGTCAGAGAGGTGACAGATTTAGACAACAGGGTCAGGCTTTCATCAGCAAACCCTGATCAAGTGTCTGAAGGTCCTTGACATCTGAGCAACAAGAACAACATGTAAATGAAGCTTTCATCATGCAGTGAAACTAGAATAAGCAATAATTAAAAACTTAAATATATTAGTGAGCACAGCACATCAAAAGCTTTCCTAAACATACCTTTGCAAGTAACAAGAGACCGTCTATCTTTATGTCTGTGTAAAGATGTCCTGACCTGATTTACATTTACACCAAGACTTCCTTGTACTGCTTTGTCAGGGGAAAACAGCCTGTTCCTTTACATAGAAAGGAAAGTAAGGCCTTAGTAAAAGTGAGATTTGCAATTCTTATGCTTGTTTCTAGAAAAAAAACCTATATATTATAGTTCCATTCCCAAGTATGTTTCTGAGACCTCTTCAGTGAGCCTGAGCCCAGTAAACAGCGCAGGCTGGACCCATCTGCAACCTTCCCCGTTTCCTGGGTTTCTAGCTGCTCTTTGAGCATCTCAAGAACTTCTCAATCAGTCCTGCTGCTCTCTTCCAAACCTACTAAAAGCTCATCAAACATTATTTTAAACTGAATAATCAAAAATAACTTGCAATATCTAAAATCATAGCAACAATCAAGCATAGGACAACATGTAATTATTTTTGTTTGCAGGTCATATTTAGCCTCTCTGTACCTCAGAGATTTTCAGTCAAACTAGAAAGTTTCAAAACTAGTTTCAGAATGAGAGAGACAGTAATGGCAAGAGCACAAGTTTCTTTAAAAGAAAACAGACAATCCTCGCCCCTTGCAGACCCCAGTCCAAAGATCATCCACACCAAAGCAAACAATGTTGCTTCAAGATCTAACACCTTACACACTTTATTTAAACTGGAATTGTACAGTTCCATGGTAGCTCTGCTAGCTTATCCATTGATAGTGGATGTTTTTCACAACAGCCAAACTAGCAACAATCTTTGGGTCATAGTTGAGGCTCAGAGAATAAATCTATAAAAATGGCACTCTCTGAATCCTTTTCTCAACTGCTTTATTGCAAAAAATGCTGTTTAAGTTCTAGGCTTAAACTTAGTTTATTTCACACAGTATAGAAGATGCTATTCCTCGGGAACCTTAAGAGGCAAGTCCCCGTAACAGATTAGGTTTTTAAGCCATTTTGCTAAGATTGCATGACAGGTATAGGAATGGGTATAGGAACAGGCATAGGAAAGGTAACTACACACAATATCCTATGTATTGCACATGACTGCATACGATTGATACTAATGCTTGTGGCCTGATAGTGGAACTTCTTTTGCTGAGTAATAAAATTGTTTTTCACTTTAGTGAGAAAAAAAAGCTGTAGCCAACCAGCTGTGCCGTTACACATAGAGGAAGGTGGTGAAAGGTTGAAGTTTATTATACGTGGAGTGCCTTCAGAAGCACACAATTTGTCCCCTTGCTTCATTTTGACAGCATTCTCATGATAGCAACCCACAGTTTATTTTATATGCTATACATCTTTATTCCTCTCAGATCATGCACTCTTGAGAGTTCTCTCCCTTCTGTTATCAGGTAGAAGATGTTTGTCTTACCCCAACCCTTTTGGCCTAATGAAGACCCTTTTCTTGCCAGCAGGAAGTTTAAGAACTGAATTCATACGAGGAATTTCAAGAACTTCTCTCAAAAAGATGAAACCCACTCAGGGTGCATTATAGGAAATAATTCATCATTCTACCTCTTGTATACAATCAATAACACTAAAAGACTGTCTTGTCATCTTATCAAGCTACATAGGTTTTAGCAGTTCCTTTATTAAGCCTGGAAAAGAAAGCAAGGAGAGAGGGATTCTTTGAACATCCAAACACAGTGTCACTCTGAGTGTGATCCTGACACTGCCCAGGGAACCTGCTATCCTTTGTTTACAGATGGATCTGTGATAACGCGACAGCTCAGATGGAAGGTCACCCCAGAGGACAAGCAGGGGGTTCTTTTCCATCATCCCTGAATCCTGGAAGTGGCGAGTTTGACCACCCTCAGTATCCGGGCTCTCTGTTAAATTCTACTTTTCCTGCTGACAGAAGCATGTGGAATGTGATCAGGAGATATTTGGGCAATTTGTCTTCTATTACAAGTGGGAGGGAGAGGAAAGGGTGAATAAACCCCTATGAGCTACCTGGAGGGAATTTTATTTCTGTAGAGAAAATAATACAGCCATGAAACTTTACAGGTTTTTGACTGCTGAGATATCTATCATGCAAGGGTCTTGGGGATATCTATGTGTATCCATACTAGCAGGTGTAAACAATCATTAATACCACATGTGATACCAGAACTGCACTAGAGGCAATGAATGTCATCCCAATGACTTCAGCATGTCCAGGCCTACATTTCACCCCCAGTTCCCAAGTCCAGGGGTGTGATTGCAAACTGGAACGGGTTTGCTGTTCCCTATGCATGAAAGCACAACTTGAGCAACAGGCTAGAAATTGCACCTCAGCCTTGCCAGCTTGGTAAAACCTTACTGTCTTCCACAGAAAGGTCACCAGAGAAGTACTCACTTCTGCTAGACCAGTGGTTCATCTTGGTTATCCTGATTCATCCTTCAGATGATAGTGACGTAAGCAGTTGCCTCAGGGATAAGTACAAAAACTTCTCCAACAGCAATTAGTGAATAATTTGCCTACAAACCTTTCTTCTTTCCAATACTTAGAAAGCGGCTTTTAGTTTCTTGTACAATCTTTAGGGCTTGCGGCCTTGCCAGAATCCTACGTCCACTAATAGTCCTTAGCTATTACTGAATTTTCTGAAGAATATAACCCTTTCTTCAATCTGGACTCCAAATACATTTTATGGCCATAAGGTGCCCAGGCCTCTTACGTGTTGCATAAACGAATGATTGCCTTTTATTGCTGCTGAATTGTTAGCTAGTCAGTGCTTAAAGTGGCACAGGAAAAAATAAAATGTAGTCAATTTGTTTTGAGTCTCCTGTTGGTTAACTTTTGACTTATTCTCTGACATTTGTCTGCAAATGTTTTTTATGGTTCTCTTTGGCACACATCTAAAGCATACCATCTTGTCCAACTGCCAATAGTCACTTGACATAGTTTTATCAAGTCACCATTGGTTTAAGGTCTGGTTCGTTTTTTGGGTTTTTTTTTTTCTTTATCACAGTTAATCTGCAGCTTTTCCTTCAGGCTTGTTCTTTTTTTCTGTATCCAAAGAATTAGCTGCTAAAAGAATTAATCTAGCAAAGGAAAGAATTACAGCTTGAAAATTAATGTGAACAATAAAGCCACAGGTTAATGCAATAGGACAGGTTTGTTAACATCAGCACAGAGATTTCATTACTAGCATGTTACTGTCAACATTTTTATGCATGTAGTAGTTCACAGAGAAGCGCTGATGAAAAATGAGTGTCTTATTAAACTTGTGGACAAAACCTAGATAGGGAAACTATTACATATCTTTGTGTGAAAGAGGGAATTCAGTTAAGGGCAATGTATTTTATTGGTTACAATCATACAGTTAAATTTATGTTTGACATAAGGAAAAGGCAACAGATTTATTAATTCTTTCACGTTCAGATGATTTTAAATTAAAGAAACGATAATAGTCTCCAAACTTTCCTCCTCAGACAAATTAGAAACAAAAATCAAGAAAGAAGAGTTACTTTACTGCATTTATAGCTAAGAGATTTATTTTTAGAGAAAAGTTTCAAGTTTATTTTTAGCAAGGATGAAAGTTTAGAGATTACATGAATGTCTTTGATAAGAAAAAGGAAAACATGAGTTGTAGCTGGGGAGCCAAGCATTCCACCTCTGCAGTGGTTTGTTTCACTTTTGATTCAGATAATTTTTCCTGTGTTCATATACAGTGACATATAATAGCTGATCTAGTATGTTTGGCCATGATATGTGTAATGACAATAAAATAATGTGAAAGTAATGTTATATTGATATTCACGTCCTTTGCAAACATCCTACTTGGCATTGTGCAAGAGCCTGTCCTTATTTGGTTGTTACTTAGGTGGCTTACTTGCTATACTTTTATTTTATTTTTTACAACTTTTTGTAGTTATGCAAAAAGATATTTATCATTAAAGAATAATTTAAGAAAAAAAATCTGAAAGCTACATCACTGTGTATGTGATACATGACATGAAAGGGTAAAGTTTCATCTGTGCCAATTCTGATTGAAACTTATAAAATAACATTTCAAACTTATTAAATATAAAGAGAAATTGGTCAACAAGGGCCAGATTCATCTTGCTTAATTTTTGGCATGTAAAGCAAAGTACAGATTATTGCAGTGTTGTCTGCACATGCATTAGAGAGAGAAAGTCACCTCTAAATGGCAATTTAGGCCTTGTCTTTTAGACGGCTATCTTAGAATAGGGTGAAGCTTCCTCTGGAAGTATCTGGCTTTCTCTACTAAAAACTTCCAAATGGCCTCTTAAACCAAATGTCTATCTTTTAAATGGCAAAGATAAATGAGATCAACACTATTCCCAGTCTCTCAACAAGAGCATGATGGTCTCCAGCAAGCTCAAGGACAGTACAGCTGTGCACCTTTCTCCCAGGCAGAGAACTGAAGAGTGCAGAGTTTCCAAACCCAGACAGCCGTTACTTAGCTACACAGCCTGCTAAGAGACACCAGAGAGACTCTTGTGAACACAGTCTTTGAAGCTTACTTTATTCCAAGATGTTCACTTTAAAGGTGATGTAGAGGGGGAAAAAAAAATAATGTTTGAAATGTTAGCCATTTGTTTGTCTAGTTTACTTACTGCCTACATTTCTCAGTATTTTGATCATCTCTGTGTGTTAGGGCACAGCAAGTTTTACTATAAACCTAATAAAGAACAACAACACAATGGGCATAACTGTAGGACACAAATGTAAGTTCACAAATGTAAGTAAACACCCAAGGGGTAGACGGTTGTCGATTGCTTGTTGTCCTGGTTAAAGCCACCGCACTGTCCTTCACTTCTGCAGCCTATCTGGAGCTCTTCCTTTGAGCCAGACTCTTCTACTCAGAGAGGCATGAGAAGTGCCTTGCACAGCGAGTCTCTGGTGGTGGATCAAGATGTCTGTACACAATGATAAATCTACTGTTATCCATAATCTCAGTAATATCCCATTCGGCTCCACTAACCACCATTTCCCTATCAAGATGTATGTGGCACAGAAAGCACTTTGAAAGGTGAAGTGATTTACTCAAGCAGTTGCTGTCCACCCATCATATCTCTACATCTTCATAAAATGTGAATTGATTGTAAACTCATTTTAATCTGTGGACCCTGGATCTAATGCTAAATTATCCCAAGTAAACAATCCATTTCTTCTAAAAACTTCTTCAAAACAATAGCTTAGGGTCTGATTTGGGTCGAATTTCCCCATGCTTGAAGGAGGTTCATTGGGTTCAGCATAAAAACAAAAGCAGGCAGCTACAATGGAATGCCAGACATACAAAAGATAACCAAGTATAGCACATAAGAATATTTTTTCTGATTATTGCTTGCATTATGTCTTAACTCTAACTGACAAACATTTAATGCCTTGAGTTTCTAATTACTACTCCAGTCATAAGAAACTACTTTATTGTGAGAAATCTTGGGAACCTACAGAAAGGCACTAGACTTGATAGTGTTTCCTCTGATAAAATGTCATTGGCTTAACCTGTCTTTCTTCTATTTAATCACTTTCAGAGGCTCATTAGACCAAAAGGAAATAAGCTTTAAAACTCAAACCACATGCCACATTCAAAGAACACAACAAAAAAAATTACAGACTGTGTCCTTAGTTTAAACGTCGTATGGTATCTCAGTAATAAAAGAGTTAAAAAGGTGTTAGAAATACCCTTTTCAAATGGGAAAATGCATATGATTTCAAGGCTATGGTTCCTATTAACCCATACTTAATTGGAGTTTTCAAGGATACTGCACAAGTGAATTCTTGCCTTACAAGGACTTCCACTCCACTTCATTAATAATGAGCCTCTCTTACTTGTAATATTTTGAAATTAGTATAAATCTTACAATGACTTTCCACAATAAACAAAATCATATATTGTTCATCCTACATAAGTAAATAGGTGTGTAGATAGGCATAAAACTAATTTTAAAATTTGGGAGAGCTGAGTAAAACTTATAGGGACAGGCAAGACCCACCAATATAATGCATGAGTAACCTTGCTGCAGAACTATACAGAAAACTCATAGAACACCACCGGTAGCATCTTAAAACACATGCCCAGGCAAAAATGTACAGAATTTAGAGGAACATTTAAGTGAGTGCCCAGATTTGAGCTCATGTCTGAGCCATGCAATTTTTAGAGAGGTCTCTACTGTTTTGCAGTTCCTTTAATGTGTTTTTCCCTGGTTGTCTTTCATTTGTCTCATTTGTTGTTTATGGAACTGTAACGAACAACCATAAGGCACCTTGAGGCTACTTGATGATTAGAAAAAAGATCCTTAATACTTACCTGACTACCAGAGAGCTCAGGAAGGGTGTACTCAGGCACCACTATATATAGATCCATGTTTTATTTCCTTACATACTGAGAAGACATGACAACAGCAGAAGACACTAGAATTGCTTCATTTCCAAGTCTTTTTCTGGTCTTCACTCTTCTGCTCTTCTTACCCCTTTTTTTCTCTCTCCCATTGAGATCAACCATGCTCTCAAATTTTAAATCTTAATTTTATCTTAATTTCTGGAGGAGGTGGAATTTTCTTTCAGACCTCCATTAACTATTAGACAAGGTCCCTTTGGATGTGCCTAACGTGTAAAGTTGTTTCTCATCCACAAAAAGACCTGGCAAATTGGAGTCCAAACTGATGTCTAAGATCTATGACGCATTAATCCTGCTGGTTTTTAGTTTTTTTAAATTTAGACACTATGAGGTGTTCGTGTTTATGTAAATTACTAATTATAAAAACTATCTCTAAATGAGTTCATGCTTAGACTACTGGGGTAGAGGAGGATCACACTGAGTTTTGATATATTGATTTTTACCAGTAAGGCCTAGATTACTGCGCTTCCTAAATCCTCTTAACAGTAAAAATGATAATTTTTATTCATTTGGTCTGAACAGTTAGGAAAAAAAAAAAATATGAAAGGTTTGATAGTTGTTGCAATTATGAAAAGAAGCAAAAGCTATAAGTCAAATATTTCTTTTGTTTTCAGGTGTAAAAAGAAAATTAACCTCCAGCTGATCATATACTCAGTCACTGTTCCTCACTCCTTAGAAAGAGTTAGTACTCTTTTCCAAGCATCTCTCAGCCAGCTTTCCCCAGCACCTACTCACGCAGTCTGACTTTACACCCTTTCTCTGCATTGGCTTCTTTTGCTTTTCTCTGGCAGACTCACAACTCTATTCTAAACCATATCTTCTTGCAGAGTTTGTTCACCCACAGTGTGTTCACCGAATGGTGACTGACGTCTGCATTTTAGGTTTAAGATGCTACTGTTTTGTAAGAGCCCTTCTGTAGGATCTTCCAGCTGATTTAAGCAGGAAAAACTGACCAGCTTGTGTAACACTTCCCTAGTTGGGCAACCTTCTGAACTCTGAAGATTTTAGTTTAGGCAACAGAAAAAGGCTTTATAAAAAATAAAAAGCAAAGCATAAGAGATATGGGCAGACAGAGCAATGTCAGTAACAGATTTGCTATATTTTCTCTTTTTTTTTAATTAGAATAAATTAAAATCTTTACACATGTATATGTTTATGTGTGTGACTACATGTGTAAAGGAGACAGGTATTAACATTTTTCAAATAGGTGTTCGTATAGCAATTTTCAGTTGGCAATTTCAACAGTGTGGCGTTTTGCAGCATGATTTAGCCCATGAGAAAGATGCTCAGAATATTTCTCAACAATTACTTTGTTTTAAAAGACCATTAGCTGAAAACAAAATAGATGCACTCCGCTACTGTCCTAGTGTGCTCTATTGAAAATATTACTTCTTCAGTAAAGCTTCAAGACAGGATTCAGGAAGGTGAAAGAGGAGGCAGGATACTTTAGCAGGGTACATCACTGCTGCGTTCTCTGGGGCAGGCATCATTGCACGTAAAAGGCAAAATGTCAATAGAAACACATTACTATACCACATTACAGAGGAGATCTAAGAGGTTTAGTGCCCCAGAATGTTTGGTATTCCTTTTAAGCCTGCAACTCCAAAAAATGTTCTAAATCCCTCATGTTTATTTGAATAGATGTTGGCAGAATAATTAAATGCTCCCTTCAAACATCCTGTTGGAAATATTAAACAGTAATTACCTTACTCAACTAGTTCCTTTTGTGAGAAGGGAAGCCACCTGACTGCCAGCTTTCGTTTGCCCTGACACAGATGCAAAGGCTCCGCTGCCTTTCTGATCTGTTCACACACTTTCTTCCCATGAGAAAGTAAGCATTGATTGAAATGCGGTATTTTCTCCCAACTTGCACACACAACTGCTGCTTGTTTCAGAAAGATGTCAACTAATTTGAGCAACCTCTCCAAAGGACTCTCCAAACAGAAATGTCTTTCATAAGTTTCCGGGTCAGCAGCCCTTCGTAACCCAGGATGACTATTCCAGTCCTGGAGGCACTGAAATAGTTCCATATAAATAGAAACAGCTTCTGTATCACATTGTTGCCTCAAGCACAGCATTCAACACCTCCTTGCACATTAAAATATCTCTCCAGGACACAACTTTACACAAAAGAGTGTCTTTGCCCATATGGTGTCTCTTTGATTTCTTGATTTCTTTACTCTGATCCTCACATTTACTGAAACATTTATATCTTATTGTGTGCTGAACCTTTAAATGGTCAGCAAGAATAATGCATGCAGGACCCTTCTTCTCTTCTACTCTATTTGAATGTCTGATGCTGAAGTACCCTAGTGCTTCATGAAGTATTTCTATTGTGCAAAGCTATTTGTAAAAGAAAAACAGCATCAACAACTTCTGTATGACAACCACCCCTCCCCTCCCCTTCCTTTCCCCTTCCCTTGAAAATGTTACTAATATGTTTCAGTTTCCTAGGTATATTTGTTTTTGAGAGCTCCTGTCCAAAGCCTGTACTTGTTAACAATGAACCAAGTCAGGTAGGCTGCTTAAACCAGATGGTGTGAGTGCAACCTGAAATAGATCCTTCAGACTGAAATTGTCTTCTCACAACATATTTCCAGCATAGTTTTTGAAAAATAGGATTTTTCAAAGCACCTAAAAAAAAACACAAGTGGATCATTTGATCATTTCTGTAATGGGCATTTGGAAAATTGTTTTCTCTTAGAGGGAAGTAGTAACAATGTTTTCCTTTTTGTATGTTAACCAAGCAGAACCCTGTTCTGAACCTCCATAACTATGAACAACTGAGCCCCAAACCATTCATACTGGGCATTACCCATCTAGCTGAAGGGCATTTCTCAGTTCTCTTCTGCAGCAGCAAAATTCATGCCATTAAATACAGAGCACTCTTACTATCACTTTTGTATCATCATCCTCATCACTTTGGACATACAAGATTTACACTGCTGTGGTAAACTTGTGTGGATAGGCTCTCTCTCTGGGTTTTCAAAAACAGTAGTTTTCTCCTTGATCACACTGAACGCTCAGGAAACTTAGTAAGAAGGGTTTAGGCTAAAATTGTAACCCTTTCAGTTGTGCCTAGCTGTTTGGATCCTGCCCATATCTTTGATTTTATAATCTTGATCTGGAATGCAGTGAACCGATTAGCATTTATCATATGAAATCCACCAGTTAGCTGATGGTCTTATGGAAATCAAAGAAATATTTCCCTTGTTTGGGCAAGGACATCTTCTCACTCCCCTGAAAAGATTCCCCAAGAGAGTGTGCATTTGTAAATGATCACCAAGAGGATCAGTTTTCACAGACAAGATGCAAAAAAATTGTGCTTGAAGAAATTAAGCAGTGCTTGTTTTCAGAAGCGATGAAAAAAAACCCTTTGACATTTCAGAGAGTAAGCTTTTTGTTTAATTCGTATGTCAGATCTATGAAAGAGGAATTGGGCAGCTAAATGGTCAAGTGTCTCAGCAGTATATTCTAAGGTGAATACATCTGTGAAAAAAACCCCAAACTTTTATATTTTTTTCAATTACTCTGAACAAACCTAAACAATTCAGATTAAACAAAAGAGACTTAAATTTCTTACTACAAAATGGAAACACTAAAGACACATTCTTTCACATCAAATAGAATGTTTCATTCACATCTAATGAAATGCTTGTGGGGGAAAAAAAAAGTCAAGAAAAGGGGCTGAATCTCTGAAAGAGTCTGCTGATCCCTCTTACCTCATCGGTAACCAGTTAGAGCATTCACTGAGGTGTGTGACATCTTTCCATCCTGCAAACCACAAGCCTTACAGCTTCAATTCCTTTTGTTGGACATGCTACATTTTGCATGGAACAGCAAAATGTCATTGTGCCAGGCATCAAAGAGGTAATAATGACTCCATAGCCTGACTGGCTTCCTACAAAACAGGTCGGTGCCTGTTCAGATTCCTGCCAAGAATCAATGCCTGCCTTGTCTAAAAAATATTCAGCTATTTGAACAAGAATTCTAAACAAGAATGAATAGGGAAACTTACCTGAGTAACCACCAGCCGGTGTGGCTGAGCCAGCCTCCAACCGGACAGGAGAGAAGGGGTCAAATCCTTTCCTAAAAAGACACAGCTGAATCTACTTCTGTTTCCTAGTGTTGTCTTTCTTTCAGGTAACACTAGGAAAATGCTGGTCTTCTGGCTGATTCCCTCAGAGGGGGAATATCAACAAAAAAATGAATTCGTTAAGTTTAGACAAATTTTGCAAATAGTTTCAGGTTGTTCACAATAATTTTCAGGTTAATTTAATGCTGGCAAAAAGTAGTTTTCCAATGTGAGATATTTCTGCTGGTTAAGAAACTAAGGTTTAGCCACTGGCCAGTATATAATATCTAAACAAATACAATACCTTATAGTAGACCTTACAGAAAAATCTAACTGATGTAACAAACAATAAAAAATTAGTTAATGTTGTTAATGATTTATCTGGTGCAGTCTGAAGTAGCTATAACAACTGAAACAACATGGTTTATTCTGACAAGCAATTAACAGCCTCATGGCTTTTCAGATAGGATGCAGATTCATAAGTATGTGGCTAGAATCACAAAAATGTCTCTTTCAAATTATAGAAATATACAGAAAGTATGAGTGGGACCTCTGAAATGGTTTCAGATAGTTTTGTGAGCTCAAATTAGGTCTTGTTAGAAAGGAAAAAGTCATGGTTATAAAGAGTAATAGGACAAGAAAGAACTGGAAACGCGACGGTATTTGAGGAAGAGTTGACAATGACTGGTATTATATTACTGGGCCTGTGTAAAAGAGATTTACTTTGTGACAAAAGCTCTGTATAGCAGACAGGCTTTCTAATGTGCAAAAACTTGAAAACATAACTTGAGTAATGAAATTTGAAAAAATACCAAGTACTGTCAAAAAGAATAGAAGATTTTTTTTTTTTTAACGGGACATTTAGCCAAGCAGTATATTGTTTGCCCTAGGAGATCATTAAACCAAATGCAACTGCTGATTTTAAGAAAGATCTTGATAATTTTATTATCTATAGTATTATTTCTATTTTCATATGCACTTTAAGATAATACTGAAGATAAAGCAATATTGTGTTTGTGGCGTAAACTGATTGTTAACAGTCCCAAGAAGGAAAATTTTGCTTGTGGAAACGTATCATATAATTACTTAATTATACTTCTTTTTTTCCTCTGAGACACCTGGGGTGGGATACTACTAGTTTAAGGAAAAAAGTGATGCTTCCTTCCTCAGGCATATAGTTCTCTTGACTTCAGTGAGAGTATTTCTACAATTTGTTTAAATACAGGCTTAGATCCCAAACTATTTCCTAAGGATTTCCTTTGCTCTTATCGTGATTTTGGAGGAACTGCCAGCATTAGAAATCTGAAATTTAGGCAGCTATTCATAGTTGTTTAAACTCCTCCAACAATCAATGGTGAAAAACAACCGCTTTCAGAGAATGATGCTGCACATCTTAAGATAGGTATGTAAGATATAGGGGATGCATTGCCCTCTGGGAGAGCCTCACTGTTTTCCAAATGCCTTACTTATCAGCACATAGAAACTCGCTAATGGCTTAACACCAGCATGTCTCCTTGACTGAGAGCTGTGCCGCGCATTTGGTGGGCCAACAAAGACAATTCTCACCATGCATTCAATAGTGTGACATACACATAAAGGCCTGGAATACGGTTAAAAGAGCATTATTCAAGCATTACTGTAGTAATTAATATAGGTGATCCTTATATCCACTTTAGAGAATCATAGGTCAAAAGGGATTTTTCTCCAACGCAAAAGAGAGCCTGGAACTGAGGAACGGAAGGCAGGAATGGGCCATTTACTTCTTTCCACGGATACAGGAACAACAAGGAACCTTGTCTGAACCAGAAGAGTCCACAGACCTTCTATTTCATCCTCCCCCTAAACCACAAAATACTTCAGCATCATGTAATAAGTTTAATACCATTTTAACCACAAGTTTGGCTGCAAGTTAGCTATCCTGGCTAAATCACAGCATTGAGAAGACTATCAAGCTAAAATCTTCAAAAGTTACAGAATGTAATTCTCCCCCTGGAAGTCTGTCCCGGCTTCTAACCATCCTCACTGCTAGGAAAGTGCTCTTCATTTGAATTTAGCAACATTAAACTTCCAGCTGTTAACTTCCATAAAGGCCATTGTGGTTTCTCCCCTAGAAACAAAGAGCCTTTTAAGCTTAGTTTTTTGTCTCTCCATTGTAATCAAACCACCACTTAGTCTTCATAATGGGTGTGTCAATATTGACTTCAGTGGGAGCAGGACTGAGTTGTTAATTTCAAACTAGTCACTGAAAATATTTTTCTTATCAGCAGTTTTGCTCCATCACATGCACACTTTAGCTTATTATTGTTGGGCTGCTCACATGCTGGGCTGTGGGTTGACACTGTCTGGCTTTGTTTTGCAGAAGGAGGAAGCTCTGAAGCATTTGTTTTTGGAAAAAACATGCAAAGAATAACACAAATTTCTTAAGCAGAGAGGACGAAAAACTCAACAGAAATTAAATCTTGGATGTGTAGAGCACAAGCAGCCTTTTTAATGTCTACATGTGCCTTCACCTGAGCCAAGACTTTCAGAATGGTGGAGCAGTATTATCTTTGAAGTCATATATTCAAAAATAAGTCTGTTTCACTATTTCTAAGCTTGTAACACTGACTCAAATTGTGCCTAAATGTGCCTAGGTGGCACATGAAATGGTAGATCGTCATACACCAAATATAACTGACACCTAAAAGAATATTGGTTTTATACCTATTGTTGCAATAGTGATGGATGCCTCTTAACAGAAAGGAGACTGCAGACTGAACAAAGAAGATATAATCTGGCATATATTTATGGTAGAAATACAAGTCACAAAGGCAAGGGAGAAAGCTGAGCTACTCTCTTGTTTAAAACAGAACTAGAACTAAGGATGAGAGAAAATTATTCCAAAATCAGGCTCTGGAGAGATCACCCTGGAGAAAAGCTGCTGGAAGACAATTTTTATCTCATGACCTTTCTTTCTTCCTAATAGATCGAAGATGCATGTAGCAGGAAAACTGTCTCCTCCAAAAGGTCCCAGAACACGGCTGAGTCTTTAGACAGTTAAGAGTAAGACTTGTGCACCACCACTACCTCTGACTCCACTTACCAGACAAATGGCAGAATTTAAAATATGTTCATTGCTGAAAAGGAGTTAATGCCCCCTGTGAAAGGAACTAGACATGCAGTTAGAGCTCAGGAGTTCCATTCTTTTATACTTTACACCGAGTTGGTGATTAATAAAATGCTATCTTTTCACGCATTATAACCAATCACTTTCTTCCAAGCTAAATTAAAGGTAATATTTCTATTAATGAAACTTTACAGGTGCCTAATTTAAACAGTGTGAGAATAATGACCTTAAAGTACTCATGCAGAGATTTAACAGGAGAAAATGAGACTGTTGTAACATTTAATTTCATTCCAGTCTTTTGTGCTGCTACACACGGTCCAAATACACTCAAACAATTTCTAACTGTATGAGTGCTATGGTTTTGGGTTGTTTTGGGTTGGCTTTGTTTGTTTGTGGTTTGTTTTTTTTTTCTGGGAGAGGAAATATCTCTTTTTTCCTTTTCCTTTTCTTATAGAACTTAGTCCATATTTATTTCCTTGGGTAGGATGAGCACCTATTCCTACAGAATGAGAGAACAAGGTGAGGGAGCTGGACATCCTGTTGATTCAGCTCTAAGCTCACAAGCTGCAATCTACAGAAACCATCTGGTTAAGTTTACAAAACAAAGTGTTACCTTACAAAACATATCTTCCCGGCAATTCTACAGTCTAACTTCTTTAAAATTAATCATACAGACTGATGAGACTAACCAGCAGTATTAGTGGTAACTGTGTTGACAGCATTGTCTGAGACAACTGTCCACCACGGTTTCGACAGAGTACATATAATGGAACAGAAACAGCTGAAACTTTTGGCAATTCCATGAAATGCCATTGTGCTCAAGAGAATGCATAGAAGTGCAGTATGATCTCAGTAAATTAATCAGTATGATTAAAAAGTTACCTTCTGGAGCAGTTCAATTACAATTATTTTGGTGGGATAAAGCACCAGATTTTGATTTTATTTTTCTGTTTTATATTTATTTTTTTCTGGTTTATATTTAAAATTGCTAACTAATTCCTAAGTATTTTATTTACTTACAATGCCATTGTAATAAATCAACACAGGACTATAAAATCTAGAGGATGAACATCTCCCTTCATTTAACTTAATTGGGAGGACATGATCAGGTGAGAATTGATAAAAAAAGGGAATAGTGGAGCACATAGGAGAAATGAGACAGTCACAAAAAGATCCTCTTGGCCAGCTGGAAGGAAAGGGAAGTAGTTTATTCTGTTCCTTTTATATCCTCAGTGGACATAAACTTTTATCCAAATATTTGTTATACTTTTTCCTCTCCAAGAATACCTGTTCAGTGTTCCATTCTTATGTTCGCACTACAGTAACTGTTTTTTTTAGGATTCTATGGATATAATTGATTATTATTTGCATGGCTGAAAGTAAAAAAAAAAAAAAGTCAGGCTTTAACTGGGCAATATAACATTTAATGAATAAGTATATGTTGAACCTACTCACTTCTGAATTTATCCTCCTATGAGTTGTTTTGAAAATTGGGAAAATCTTTTTTTAACTTTCCTTTCAGTAATAGGGGTCACAGTCCAGAAAACTGGTGCAGGATTCTGGAGTGTAATATAAAGGAAGATTAAATGGAAACTTTTTTGATTTAGACGAAGATTAGAGATTTCACTGGGCAAGTGTTTCTTGAAGAAAGAAACATACAATACAGTTTTGAAAGTTTGCTTGATTTCCCTTCCTTATTTTTTGTATGTGGAAGTAGAAAAGCANTCAGGTTTGTTCACAAGGACTTCCATGACAACCCTTATCTAGCAAATGCCTTCTGTGCAATGGGATCTACCTCATGAATGGGGCAAGCAGAGCAGTCTGTTTTTAATGTTATCTTGAAAGATGTCTCATAGCTGTAAAACTTTGGTAGATAGTAGCTGCAGATAGAAACTTGCCCTAAGATCTTGAATATTTGCACCCTGGATTTTGTATTATCTGTCCCTGGCAAAGGGAACCAATGGCAAAGTCAAGATCGTGAAGCTGCTCTTACAGAAAAGCCAGGAATTTTGGTAGAATTCATTCTATAGTGCTGAAAAAACATCCTAGATATACTCTATTTTTTTACTTCAGATTTCTGAGACATGTAAAATAAATATTTTTCTTATATTAATTAGACAAACTTAGTAAATTCTACAGATTTTCTGCCTTTCAATTCAGGAATTTGAAACCTGTTTACCTGTGGAAACAAGGGCTAAATAATGCTATGGGCTATGTGCCTGCTTTTCTGTTGTTCTCTTTGTCTCCTGTTATTCCCCTAAACATTTAAACTTTGGTGTGAATTTGAACCAAACCTATCAGCTAAGAAGAGATATAAAAATTCTGAAGTTTTTGTAAAAATAATGGAAATATGTAGCTGCATAGACATCTTATTAATTCCACCTGGAGGGAAAGAACTTGGTGTGACAGTGAAAGATTTAACTCTAAGAAAAGTTCCGGTTTGAGTCTGTCCCTTATCACACATCAAAATTGTTATTCTTGAGTCAAGATTTCTTTCCTCAGGTGCATAACAATGTGTGAGCTCCAAATGAAGTTTTTCCTGTAGTTGGAGAAGAGTTTATCTCCTCTTTTTCATCCCTATCCTTGCCTATCATTGCTCCAATGTCTCCTAAAGGTTAAGGTCATGCTAATGCTTTGGTGTAGTTCTTTCAAAGTCACTTAATCACACAACATAAAATAACTAGAAATCAAGATTCATTATTTTCGGTATTCAGGAAACAGTTTGTTTTGTTTTGGATCCATTTCTCAGAATAAACTGCATGAAACCCTGTGATCAATTACATTCTCAGTGTTCCAAGTTGTGTGCATACCACCACTGCTTCAATAGTTCTTTGAGGGGGAAAAAAATCCCCAATTTTTGACCTGATCATGATTCTGCAATCCTTATACAAATGGTGGGATTCATTTCATCTATTTGTAGGCACCTCTTGTACAGACAACTCTATATATGTAAGGTCAGCACTTTAACGCTTATAGAAAAAAAAAAGCATGGGGTGTGGCATGTTTCTCATTTAGAAACCATAGAGCTCTTTGCTAAAATGCATTGTCCTCTACAAATGTCTGTGTTTCAACAACTAAAAAGAGAGGCCAGATTATTTTCTCAGATGTGAATGTCTTACACTAGGCAGTTTTGCATGTAACAAGTGTCATCTCAAGGCTGTCATCTTCATGGGTGTAGGGCTCTGCCTTACAAATACGAAAATGAGGACGCATTGTTTTACAGAATTGCTGATTTACCTCTTTTTCCCAGCATCTGTGAAAGTTCTCAGTGGATATAGGGATTTATGCAGACAAAGGGAGAAGGCATGAGCTCCTGTTTAATGTGACTTAACATGGGGCTAGGCAGGATGTCATTGTTTCCCTCTTTTCCACAAAGATTTTGATAGAAATATGATGTCTCGTGCCTGCAACTATGCTGTCTCCTGCTCTTAATTTCCATCAGTCTTGCTGTGTAGTCAGGAAAGATCATCCTATATTAGTCACAGATTTCAGAGACGCTGTTTGAGCAGCTTTAAAAGCTATACTGCAGAGAGTGTGAGGGTCTAGGGAGACCCTAGGAGACATATGACTGATGAGAGAGAATGTTATCACACACCTTAGAAAAGACTTCATTTGTTTTCTTAAATTCATTTACCCTCCTTCTTTGAACAGGAGAATGTAGCAATTTGCTTTTTCTGCCTGCAAGATCCTCATTCATTTGATAAACCCATGTACTGCAAAAAGCATCTGAGGAAACATCCTGCCCTTTATTATATTTACTAGACTTCATTTTCCTCCCCAGGAGTATCAAATGTAAAACTGACATCAGAATAGAAGCTATTCCAGTTTATGAATACATGAAATTAAAGGCCAGCTATGGTGGTTAGCTTTGGAATCTTTACGTACACAAACGTGGTGCTTTGCTGATTCACAGAGAAGTATTTTTGTAACTAAACGCTACTGTAATAAGTCATCTGGTTCAGGTCTAGAAAGTGCATTTGGAACTGTCAGCTAATGCTACTTAAGAACACTTGAAGGTTCAATGGATTATTCAAAAAGGCACTGAGCAGCCTTTTCTCTAAATGCATAGCTGACACTGTAAAAGTTAGAAATGTAATTTGAGAGGTTTTTCTTTAAAAGGGTACTCAAACGTGTACTTAGTCTGTGTCACTAGGCCCAAAGCACAGACAGTCTCAGATGTTCAAATGCATTCCTGACATAACATTGGCAATTGCGAACATTTACCAATTGCTAAGGAATAGTTATTCACTCGAGTAGGTCTATGAATTTCAGAATCTGCTAAAACAATACAAATGTTCAGCCTTCAAAGGGGCTGAAATTACGTCTACTGAATTGAGTGCCTGGTACCATTCTCTGGTCCTGAGACCTAATGACACAGAAAGGTCTACGTCCATATGAGTACAACTTCTTGCCCTTCTCAATACCGTTGTCACATCTATCACACTTACTGGGTATGGTCTTTGGGCCTATTCTAACTCCCAGGAGATGGCTAGTTTGCCCAGGCAAAATCTCTGATTGGTCTTAGACTCTGACAAGCTACAACACACTTCAGTGTCCAGAAACCCACCTGTCAAGGTTTAACTACAGACAAAGCCAGAGGTCCTTCTTGGGAAGAGTTGGGCCAGCCTGGGCTTACTTGCTAAATGCACATTTTCATATTTAAGGGGAGGTTTGCATCCTTCTTTATTAGTATGGATAACATCTGTGAATTTAACAAGAAAGCAGCCTATGAATACAGTGAATAAATTAAGACCCAACATGTTCACAGTGTATCAGTAATGAATAACGTCTTCCAGGGAAAAAGGCAGCTATGGAGACTTAATAAAAAGGAGTCTTTGTACAGCTAAATATGATGAAATAGGTTATAAGCATTTTAGTAAAAGCTTCTAAAAGGAGTTAAATTACCAATGGAAAAAAAAGGTTCTACTTCTTTTCCCTTCTTTTCTTCAGGGATAGCAGATAGATACTTAGAAAAATCTACCTTTACAAAGAGAAATTAGTACTATACGGTTTTAGAAAAAAAATCCAAGTTTCAGAAAAGGGGTTGGTTTCCTTAATTTACTATATTATTTTTGTAAATTATTATTTTGTATTATTATTTTGTAGAATTATTTCATACTGTGACAGATGAAGGCAAAAAGTAATGTGAAAAGGGCAAAAGTGATCCCTAGATGTAGTCATGGGGACAGAGAGGTTCTGATCCGCCTGTCTGCTACCTGTGCAAAGCTGCTTGACTACTCTTTCCAGTTCTCTTGAACTTACGCTTCAAAATGGATGTTGATGAACTGTTCAGAATTCAAAGAAAATCTGAGACTGAAAGCCATGTATTATTGTAAAAATCTTCAGAGAACTACAAAAATTCCAAAGGCTAAGTGATGTCTTGCTTGGACACTCCAGGTCATGGGAGGCACCAAGTTGATAATGAGAGCTATAAAACCAAGTCTGAAAACAGCACAAAGGTTTGAAGCTGATGCAGGGTACATTCAGACTAGACATATGGTTTTTTTTTTAACAATAAAGAAGATCACTATAACTAAATGGAATAATTCACCAATGGCAGCAGTGCAGTGCCCATCACTAGAATTTCTTCACTAAGTACTGATATGTTTTTTCTGAAGTTTCTCACAGGATCTAATCCAAGGATGCCATATATTGGTTCTTTCTGATTTCACAGTTTATAACTTTATGAAGAATTGCTCAACAGCCAAACAAAACTCAATTATTCATTTCATTTTTCAAAAAAAAACGTTCTTAAATTCATTCAGTGATGGAGTATCTGCATCTTTTGCTCAGAATGTATCTTTAAGTCTTATTTTCCTTTTATTTGTTTTCTTGCCAATCTGAATATAGCAAAACCAGATGTTAAAGGGCTGGAATTTGTGTTTGATCTGAAAAAGGGCCAAAAATTCTCCTAACAATGAAAATGACATTCATTAATATTTGCCAAAATTGTTGAACCACACTTGCTACTGTTTGACTCAATTTATTAATAACTGACAAGCACTCTAGCAAGGTTTTCTGGCAAGAATGAAACAAAGGAAATGAGCCAGAACAAGTGTAATCAAGAAATGTAAATAAACTTTAGGATAAAAACATGGTATGTTTGAACTTAGTATGAAATATTGACAGTTTCCTCCAGGAACTCTGCAGGTGGAGGAAGAAACTCAGAGATCTTCCGTGGAGAGGCAGGAAAAAGAAAGACAAGTCTTCACAGAGAAACAATGGGATCGTCTCACCCACTCTGTCAAGCTCATGTCATTGCAAATGGCTCAGCACTATGTTCTGGCATTTAAAAGTTACAGACTCTCTTCTGTGCTTTCAGTTAAAAGAATTTTAAAGGATTTTAGATAGTACATGTAGTTCTGCAGACACTGTTTTGCAGTTATTTCATTTAAACATCCCTGTGATGAGACTGGGACTCAGTCATTAGTGACTGTGTTTTAAAGACGAAGACATTTCAAGAAGGCTGGGTCCTTAGGCCAGGGCATGAACTATTGCTATTCACCACGATTCGGGATTTGATGCGGGTTTACCAGTTTCTACAAACGCTCCCTGACACCTTGCTGGTGTCATACTCACACTCACCTTTCTGAATTTCCGTAAGAAACTGTAAGTTCTGCAAGTCCAAAAATTCTGATATTTTTTAAGCTTTCTGAACACACAATGAGTTTTGTAGCTGGTATCTAGCTGTAGTTAAGCTTTCTGGATGTAGTAGTCTGCAACTTGCTTTACTTCGTAACTTTTCCCTAGGACTGAATGGTATCACTCCAGAGTCCTTCTCTGCCTTTGGTTTACACCTCCTGCTCACTTTAGATCTGGTCGGCTGGCTTGTGGTATACAACCTGGGAACAGGTAGCCCCAAAAGCAACTGTGAAGGGGATGTACCAGCCCACCCGGGGTTTTGTGCTAGTGAGGAACTTATTAACATAAGGCCTGTTTGTAAACTCAGAGTTCCGGCTGCTTGGGCCAGCAACAGCACTGACTTCAGTGGTGCTCTCTCTAGATCACTCAACAAGGAAAACGGTCTCAAAGAGATTTTATGGTACATGTGTCATAGGTGAACACATTATAAAAACAACCTGATGTTCTTTAACCTCTTCTATGCTCAGGCTAAGTTTATAGTGCTAAATGAAATGAGTGAGGGCCCACTCTCTGTTCCTGAAGTCAGCTGACGTGGCATAACTCAAATCCTTATTCTCTCATCCTCCCCCCAACTAGGAGGCCACATCCAAAGTGGTTGTTGGGTCAATCAAGCCCCAAACCAAGGCATGGTCTGGAGGAATGCTTGCTGGTCTACTCCAAACTCTGCCAGAAGCTCTCTTTGTTTGGTACGCATGGACCAAACATGGCCAAGCTTAAATCACCTTCAGCCCTAACCGACAGTAGATAGAGCTAATGAAGCTCTTGTAAGCATACAAGGATTACTCTAATCCTGCTCATCTGCCTGCAACAGACAGAAATTCAGTGAGTCAGAGGGACTGGTGTGAATCAGTCCACTCTCGAGGCTACTATTCCTATAGAAATACCTCCATTGGCTTTGATGGAGTCCCAGACAGGATGGGTTTCACCAAATAAATTCACATCTATTCACACTCTTACACAAAAATTTGTTTGGTGGTATCCCAGCTCTACCTTTATTCCAGAGCATTTCAAATGTACAGGCAATTTCTCAAGTTCATTCTGGCTATTGGAGGGATACAGAGAGGTAGCACTGAATGTGCACACCAGTTCAAAGCTGTTCCAGGCAGACAGGCAAATAGTGATAACAAGGTGATTTCTACATCATGTAACTTTTAGAGCTCCTCCTCCATAAATATTTCGCATGGTACAATGAGAACCAATTTAAAAAAAATCACTGAAGTTGAAACATACGTTCTACAACAGATTAATATTAAGATTAGAATTAAAGAAAGTTGGAAACTATAATGATTCAAACACAATTTATAAGGCTAATTTCCTGCATGTCACTCCCAGATAATAAATACTTTTCTTTTGGCTTGGAAAAGCTGTGGAAAAAAAAAAAAAGTTAATTTAAGGCTCATTAGTTTATTTTTAGTAGCTTAAGATCTGAGGGTTTTGAAAACATTTCCCTTTTCTAATAGAACATGCCTTCCTGTATACCAAGGATGTCCACTGACCTCACTCCCTCCTGGAAGGTGCCACTGATCCATGACAGAAATCCTGTGAGAGCTTTGAAAGCTAAATAAGAACCAGAAAAAAGGTATTATCATGCTTAGCTGATTATAACATTGGCAATAAAGTTCAACTGTGAGTTTGGGAGGAGAAGGAGTAGTGCCTGAAACAAACAAGCACTTCCCGTGTTTGCCTGGAAGAAGCCAATCTTCCCTCTCTTATATAATAAGAACATTACTCGCTAATTTGCCAGTAGCTGAAAGGGATTTCTGTTTTTAGCTCTGGGTCTGTGGCAACTGTTTTGTTTTAAATGAAAATTAAATGGGAACATACAGCTAAAAAACCGTTGAGCCATAATTGAAGTGCATTAATGGTAATTACTGCTTTCTTTCACTCATCATTTTGACAGAGAAATCCATTACTCCTCCATCTCCATGTTTCCACAAATTACTTTTCCCCGTGGATGTGCAATGACTGAAGGAAGTCATAGCTGTCTTCTATACATTTTTCTTTAGTGTGGCCCTATTGTCCCTGTACTTCTTTCCCTGGGGATATAACCAAAAATATCAGTAAAATGTATAAGCAGTTTACTACTTTGATAGTGATAAGAAAAAAAAAGGCATTATGTATTGAAGTGAAACGGTGAATGCCAGTTATTGGGAAATGTAACATGTTTGGTATTGCTTATGCCCATGAATTAATTGTGTTGATTTATTTCAAGCTTCTAGTCTTGCCAGTGAGAGACACTTTCCTGAGACACTAATTTCATTGGGTAAGATCCTTTTAAGGGTTCTATCACTTTAGGCACAACATTTTCATCTCTTTGCTCAAGATCTTCCTTTCAAATGTGCTCTGGCAGTCAAGGAAACTGAATTATCCCCATAGGTCCAAAGCACAGTCCCTTCACTTCTTGATTGATGAACTTCAGTGGACTAGCTTGAGGAAATACTTATAAAGGATGTAGAAGAGATCTCCATTACTGTAAAGAAATAGCTATTTTACAAGTAGAAGGAATCTGTAACCAAAGTAATTTTCCTTGCACTGGGGATGAGACAATTTGAGATTCATTTTACGTGGGAACTAAGTGAAACTTTTGCTTTGAGGTGGCTCTCAGGATATGAGCACTTGCCATGGAGATACTTCCATTCTTGTGGGGAGACTGAATGTGGCAGAAGCCAACAGCTACTTCTTCATTTGCATTTGAGGTTGTTGCAAAAATTTTGTATTGAAGTAGCAATAAAATACCAGCTATTTCTGAAGTCGTCACATAAAGAAACAGATTAACCATAAAAGATAATTTCTTGCTATTCACTTAATTAAAATTAAGCATGCATTTAAGTGTTTTATTCACTTTATTCACTTATTTAAGAATAGTGATAAAACTTTAAAATTAATATGTTTTCTACAATTGTATCACCTCAGACCCTGAGATTTCATTACTGTAGGTTTATAATGAAGTGCTCTAGAAGGAAGGTCTTCCCTGTGTCACAGATTTTCCCTTATTTTTGTAACTTTTAGCAATGACAATTCTACAATAGTAAACAGGAGGTGTTCAGATGATGTCAACACATGTACACTTTCTTTGTTTCTGTATCTACATTTTGTTCATAGAGTTCTGTAATTTCTTACATGGATATTAGCTTTGGATAGAAGATGGGAAACAGATACAGAGACAGAAACCAATAGAATGAGGCATTTTGAATGAAAAAAGTGGGGATGAGGCTTTTGGATGCCTAATTGACTAATTTTATTTCACATCAATAGGAAATAAGTGTTTAAGCCTGGTACAAAATTTGTTGCTTAGTTATTAAGTTATAGTATATATGCCTTGCAATCAGTCTTACTTGTGTAAGAGACATGTCTTTGACTTCCTTCCTATCAGAAACTGAAGATTTTGAAGAATCTATTTTGTTAAGTATTTTTCTATGAGGTTCTAAGAAGACTGACGTTATATGTTACTGATGAAGTAATACTGACATATTTCTTAGATGTTCTAGAATTGCATCTTTTTACAGGATGAAAATACGTAGCAGAATTCATTCTTTTCTAAAAATCATACTTCCTGTTCCGTGGAGATAAACCTCTACTGGTACAAAGAAACAGGAAGAGTGACCTGAGGTTTATCCTGGGATTCAAATAACATCAAGGAAAAGAAAGCATATTGTAATACTACATCATCATAAGAATGATATGGGTTAATGACTTTGGTTCTTTGGGTTATGAACAGTCTCCACTGCATCAAAAATGGTCTGCTTTCAAAAATAAAAAAAGATGTTATAGTAGTTTCTCTGGCCTTCCAATCCACTACATCCATGTTTAAAAATAAAGTAAAAATTGTAAACCAATATATAACTAAAAAAAGGGCACTCTTAATCCAACCCTGAAATGATTGGCCTGAAATATCCCAGAAAAACAATGATTTTACAACAATACTAGAAGGAAAATAGGAAGAAAAATGCAAGAAGAAATAAGTGAAGAAAATGTTACCCAGCTGAAACTGCAAGCAAGAAAATTACCAAAGCATAAGGATGGCAGGAACCTCAGGACAATGTCAGTTAAAACTGTCTTAATCTTGACAAATACTCCTGCGTTCAAAGATCTCTCATGCTTGCCTGGGGAAACTGTGGAGTTACAATGCAGGCTGTTCTTTCAGTGTTCTGCCTATTGCAAAAATGTTTCCTAATGTCCATCTTCTGTTCCCTTGTCACAGGGTCCATCCATTACCTGTTTTCTGTCTCTAACAGGCACGGAGAGCTGATTGTTCTGTTCTTGCTTTTACGGGTATGTTCCTCTCAGTCTTCTTTTCTTTAGACTAAACAGCCTCAGTACACTTACTTTTTTTTTAAGTCTTTAAATTTTTGTTTCTAGGCTATAGGAAGCCTAACACCAATAATTTAGACAAGAAGATTCTCTCAGTATGTTATGTTCCCTCTAAACAAGAGAGAGCTTATTAGAAATCAACTCATTGATTGTATTAATGTTGACTCAGAGAACAGGTATACAACCATTGATCCCTTTCCTTTCACTTTTTCTTTTTAATATAAGGGTCCAGTATGGTGGGATGCTCTCTCTCTTGAAATGCTTCTTCCTTTCCACAGGTAGCCTGTGCACCTAGTTCAGAAGCTCTACATTTTTCAGTTAGACCAGACATCTACTTTTAGTTGGTTTTAACCAAAATGTGGGTGGTGTAGCTGCCTGGTACGTGGCTGCACCCCTTCACACTGGTTCATCTGCCAGACTGGACTCATATCAGTAAATACCTGCTTTCAGTGAAGGTATGTTTGAGTGTATAAAGGTGTAATTAGATGGATGTTTTACTTGTACTTTATCTTTGGGTCCATGCTGAACTTGTGGTTTACATGTATGGCCGTGCTCACATATATGTGCACATTGTAATCATATCTACAGTAAAAGAGCAAACTGTAAAAGACAGTTGGGTTGATTTGTCTTCCACTTCTCTCTTAAAACTTGAACTCTTGTAAAGAGGGAGCTGGTTAACCTAAGCGAGCTGTCAGACTAACACAGTTGCGTTGCTTTGGGGCACTGTGTGGGGTGGAATACCAGTTTGCTGAGCACCTTCCTGGGTGAACTGGGAAGATGCTTTTGGGCATAAGCCCAGTGCAGGTGGTACTGCAGCACTTGAGTGCTGCTCTAAAACATGTTTTAGCAGGTCGTGTGCCTGATTGCCACTTGAGGTTATTTATTTCCCAAAGTTACAGGGTTATTTGCAAATTCTTAATTAAATCAAGGGAAATCAGATGCCTTAAATGTGAATCTTAGGGTGGTTTTTATTGTAAATCCTCCAAAAGCCTTTCAAAATTTTTTGGTATCAAAATGTTCCTGTACATCTGACTCCAAGTTTTTGAAGCCCGTTCTCCTAGTGACAATGGCTAAACTAGGGATTCATGAGAGCTGGACTAAGCCATCGTACAGTAACTAGCCCATTTCCTGAACACACATACCAGGCAAGACATATTTCTTTCTGGTGACATGTAAGTTGATTTTCCTGCTTTAACAGACACATATTTTTAATGTTTCTCTGTATATACATTGATATAAATAGAGATGTAATTCTATCATAAATTTCCTCTTTTACATCGTGCCTCCTTGTCTTACACATCTTTTTCCTCACCTACTGCAGTTCCTACAGGAAACAAATTTCCTCCCACAGTCGCCCACAATCCTTCTGTCCCACCAAACAATACAAGCTCGACTACATCATTACATTAATTAAATAGGAAAATAAATAAATAAATAAATATGAATTGCAACCTTTTGGTTTCCAGATATTCAGAACAGACTTCTGACATCTAGTTTAGCAGGACCCATTTCCACAGTATTTCATTGTTCCAATGTTTTGGTCTCTTCTTCAGCACAGATATGTCATGTGCAACCTACAGACAAGGACACTGGAAGACTGTGAGCAAATAAAGACTGGAACTGAGCTCCCAAATCCTTTACTTTTCAAATCAGCAGAGGATATTTCTCTGTTAGTTCAAGTGCTTGTATTGCAGCTTTCTGTACTGGAGTGAATTACAAATCAAAGGGCCTGTTTGTTTTGCAGTAGAGAGAAAGCCAAAAGTCTTTCTGTGGTATCTTCTCCTGATTGCAACAGAAAAAGGAAAATCATCCTCTTAGAAGGTAAGCTACAGTCAGAAACTGGCTTATAGTATCATCCAATATTTTTGGGAATATTGAAGACAGATCCTAGACTGGATTCAAGTCACCTAGCTTCTTCTACCTAAACCCTACATGTTTAGTCTAAGGTTGTCATCTAGGCTTCCAATAATTAATAGGTCTTCTGAGGGTGTGAAATGAGACTAATCTAGCACTCAGGGACTTCAGTAGGTTTGCAATCCCTGTTGAGTAATTATGTATGCTAATTACTGAGAAGGGTCAGAAAAAAATCACATCCGTCTCACACCTACCATGGCTTTACAAGGCCACCACACAGATAGATACTCTCAGGTATTCATCTGCCTGACAGTTTCACAGGACCTGTCTCTCCAAGGTAGCCATCATCTGAGATAGGTGAACATCTGAGACCTAAAGTTGCTGCTTTGCTATTTCAGTGCCCAGTCCTGATGCAATAATTTGGGGATTTTTTTGAGCTCAATCAAATAATGTAACTGCTGATGTCTACTGATTTATAATGGTGGTTCTTAAAGACAAAGCCTGCTACTGGACTACATGTCCGTATAGCTCATTGAACTGCAAAGAAGTGTTCAGTGTCTCCTGATTCACAGGCTGATCATCATTGTCTCTCCCATACCATCCACTTTTATCTACTTGTCTCCATTTTTATATGAAGACTACAAGCTCTGAGAACAAACCTTGTTCTAGGCTGTATATCATAGAGTACATGAAGTCCAAGTCCTTGACTGGAGGTTACTTTCATGTCATTAGTATACAACCCAGAAAAATGAGTATCGCAGATTTGGCAGATGGAAAGAGTGGTTAGCAATTTTGCAAGGGAACCTAAACATTTAGTGGACATTCCTCTATGTGCAGCATCCGGGAGGCCAGTTAAATTGACAGTGAGTACTAAGAAATACTTTCAAATCTATAGAAGATTTTTAAAGTATGAGGTTACATCCTAAACAGGAGGTAAATCTATGGTAGATTGTAAAACTATCTGCTTATGCAACACAAATGTCAAATTGGTGCATTTTTGACTCTTCAGATAAAAGAGAAAAAATTATCCCTTTCCTCACCCTGTCTGTATTAAGAGCTGAAAAAAACTAAAACCTCTGGTCCACAGGAAAAACAAAATCTTGATTCTGGCACCAAAACTGTCTTAATTATACTTTACATTTGACAACTGTTTCCTTATAACCTAAACCTCTGCTCCAAATTCCATAAGCATTTAAGCAAAAAAAATGAAGTTGATTTAATGCACCAAGTGTGTTTTGTTCCCCTGCACAAGATGAATAAAATTTAGTGTTTCTGGGGGTCAAAACCCACACATTGTAGCAGACTTCTTGTAAATCTTTTAGATAAGTTTAGGATGGCTGCTGTTATTTTTGTAACCTCCCTTTGAACCATAACTTCCTCATCAGGTACTTCATATTCTACCTCAGAGACATAAAACTCCCCAAAGCCAAACTGTTTCTTTCAGCTCTTTTACAGTACAAAGCAGCCATCCAACCACCCCTAGGGTCATGCAATATTGCTACCTTTTGCATCAGTACTTCAGAAGACAGAGCTCGTCCCTTACAATTTTTCATACTTAAATTGGCAGAATCTACCTGGAGGAGCCACAGGCTGCAGCTTATGTCAAACGAGGGCAGAAGGGCCCACAAACTGATTGGCAGCCAGCTTGGTTGTAAGCCTTGAAATAAAGCCATGGTATCATAGCATCCGTTACATGGCTACTTCAACATTCAGGGCAGAAAGATAAACTTTAAAATAAGTTGAGGACTGAAGAACAGACTTTAATGAGAAGCTGAAAATCCAAATGTAAGCAAGGGACCTATTAAAGCTTCATTGTAATTTTGTACATGTAATTTTGAGACTAATATTTTTATGGTCTATGTGAATGCGTATCTCTTTTGGGTATTTAAAAGGCTGGATAATAACTGGGTAAACATTTTACAACTGGGAGCTATAAATTATCCATTTTCCTCCTTTCTAGGGGTTTTGTGAACCTAAATGTACAAAAAAATTATGAAATGTTTAAATACTATAGTGCTGGAGGCCACAGGTTTGTCTCATTATAATTTCATATTGTGAAGAAATCATCATTCTGTTATTCACTCATAAACTAATGCTACACTCTGGACAGCTCTTGCTTTATTTCTATCTTTTTTAACAAAAATAGTTAGCATTTTTGGCTAGTCATAATCACTCACTTCACAAAAACAGTTCCAGGAACATTAATCAGAACAAGGTAAAAAGGTCCATCACCCTGGTCCAAAACAAAATGCCCCTTCCAGCCCCTCTAAACTCAAGTGGTTGCTCTCTCTCTCCCTCTCTCTCTGTCTTTTTCTCTCTGAAACTTGAACCCTACCCTCTTGGCTTCTTGGTATTGGTTCAATAGTCTAGAGGGGGGTGAACTTCCAATGACTACGCATGCCATGTCTTCTGTCCTAGCTTGTCTTCTTAGAAGCTGGGAGGTAGATTTGAACTTCCACAAGTTCAGGCAGGTGAGGCTTCCACCCTGTTTCTAGATGAATAATCCAACACCATGCTAATAAGCAAAAGAAGCATGTCCTTTTCTTCCTGGTAATGTTTTGGGCAGGAGTGGCCATTGTTGCTGCCTTTATCTTTTCGTGAGCCCCAGGTTTTCGGGTCTTACTAGGTGCTCTCAGAGCATGTGTATCAGACCACACTCCGTGGGAGACTTGGATGTCCTCATTTGTGTGTCCCAAACAGCTTTAGGTAACTATTAGGTATTGAAATACTCATCAAATATTGGTGTCCCTGTCACGTTAACAGGTAGTACTAGCTTTTAATTGTCTAATAAGTTTTCTAAGTAAACATCTCAGTGCTTATGCACCATCTGGTCTGTTAGCAAGTAGGTGGGCTTTGTTTGAAAGTTCAGCCTTTTTATGGAAAAGCTGCACAGTAGGCAAGTGACTGCTATTGGGATATCACCCCGGCCTTTTAAACAAATTTAGAAACTCTGCTGTGGTTGCTACCTGAGCCCAGTGCACCAAAATTCTATGAATACTTATTCAGCATTGGGGTTTTGTTTTATTTAAGGTATTAACTGAAATCCAGAGCTTTTCCAGAGTTCCTAAAAGAAACATAATGGTATTTTTCGGCAGAAATGACAAATGACAGTCACCTTTTTCATTTCAAAAAGCAGGAATGTGACTGTGATATTTTTAACATGCTGGGGTAGTAGAGTGGGGGCAGATTTGTCAAAGCTACTTATTTTACAGGGTGACATTTAGCATGAACAGGTTAGCAAATGGCTTGAATTTGTCTAAAAAGAGAAAACTTGAGCTGTGATAATAAACATCCCAGCAGAGATAAAAGGAATGTTTAAAATTGGTTTCATTAAACTGCAATTATGACTTCTACTTTTAGTTCTCAGTAGCTTCAGGGAGACCTTTGTAGTGCCTACCCCCCCNAAAGCATTAAAAGGACTAGTATTCTAAACTGGGAAAAAGTAAAATCTTATATTTATGCAGTCCTGAATTTGTATCAGGTCTTGTAATTTTTAATTTGCCCTTACAAATCAGTCCACGACAAGAATCTCTGACTGCAGGAACTGACAGAAAATTCATAGAAGTAACTGTGCCTGTGTGTACAAAAAAGGTGCTGTTAGTCATACGTGTAACCCATAGCCCTTTCCTGGACTGCCTTGGACCCAAACATATCCCTTGGTATAATAGTTTTTACCCCCAGATTACACTGCTGCTTACCAAGAATAATCAAAGCGGCTAAGTCCTCTGTTTCACAACTATATCCACTCCCTCTCCCCAAGGCTGGCAATACTAGTTTCAAGTCTCCCATCAATTCAGCGAGAAGGGCTATGACCAGCTTCATGTTCAGTTTGTTGAATACTTTTCACTGTGATACTCATCCAGAGAAGTCAATATACAAAACAAGATTAACATTTAAATGTCAAACATGTCTGGGATATACAACTGAAAACAGACCATTAAATTGCCAGAAAACTATGTCTGCTGATTGCTTAAATGCAAAACCCACAGTCCGTGTAGCTGCCTTCACATTAAGTCTGCTGGATCATAGGCAGTGCTCAGTACCTTTACAAACCTTCTGCACTTCAGCAAATTTTACCTCAAATGAACTCAGCTACAGCACAAAGAAAAGTCATCATAAACTCACACTGCACTGCCTGCTGAAGAATGATTCAAAGAACAGCTCAATCTGTTCTTAGCTGGAACAAATTGTTCAAAGAACCAGACTGGTTAAAAATTATATGCACCATTAATGCAGAGTGCACAATTCCCCAATAAAGTGCTTGTTTCTGTCATTCACTACACCTATTTTACTTATGCATAAATGACAAACTGCATATTAGGCATCTAATCACCAAAATTATGCCTCTCAAAGAATAAGTTGAAGATACGTTTTCTCAGTTGTTGTCTAATGCAAGCTCATAGAATCACAGAATGGTTTGGGTTGGAAGGCACCTTTAAAGGTCACCTAGTCCAACCCCCCATGCAATGAGGAGGGACATCTTCAACTAGATTAGGTTGCTCAGAGCCCCATCCAACCTGACCTGGAATATTTCCAGGGATGGGGCATCTACCACCTCTATGGACAACCTGGGCCAGCGTTTCACCACCCTCATCATAAAAAATTTCTTCCTTCTATCTAGTCTGAATCTACCCCTCTTTTACTTTAAAGCCATTACCCCTTGTCCTATCACTACAGCCCTGATAAAAAGTTTGTGTCTATCTTTCCTGTAGGCCCCCTTTAGATACTGGAAGGCTGGAATAAGGTCTCCCCAGAGAGCCTTCTCATCTCCAGGCTGAACAACCTCAACTCTTTCAGATTGTCCTCATAGGAGAGGTGCTCCAGCCCTCTGACCATTTTTGTGTCCTTCTCTGGACTCACTCCAAGAGGTCCAAGTCTTTCCTGTGCTGAGAGCCCCAGAGCTGGATGCAGTACTCCAGGTGGGGTCTCAGGAGAGCAGAGTAGAGAGGCAGAATCACCTCCCTTGACCTGCTGGATGTGCTGCTTCTGATGCAGCCCAGGCTGCAGGTAACTAAAGGAAGGGAGACAATGCACTATTGTGCCTATAGGACCCTCTAAACATAGGCACAGGGGTTTGTCTATGTCAGAGCATGTTTCTCTGTGTTTTATTCCTGCATTTTAACCTCCGTGATTATTCCAGCTCCATTTGCAGTTTGCAATTAGAGAAGAGCGAGTTTAAAATGGATACATCTTGTGACTGAACTGCAGTGGCAATGGATGTTTAGAGGTTTCTTTGGATCATTACACTACTTATCAAGCTATATCAAGACCTTACTATATGTACTGTTCAAGACAGAACTGGAATCAGCAACACAGAGATTAAATCTGAATGGCTGAATTGATGGAGGTTGATAAACAAATAAAAAGAAAGCTTTAAGAGCAAAATAAAGTCTTAGTAGGAAAGCAGCATACAATAAGATCTCTTGGGAAGAAAGAAAGAACAGCCCAGTTCAGCAACCAGGCATGACTACAGCTCAGTCAATAATTCTTTAAAAATAATTTGTTTGACTTTTTTCCCCCTTTATTCTATAAATCAACTAGTTTTCTGAATGCATTTTCTGTTCAGAAATATGTGATGAACTGCTAGTGGGTAATGAATAATTTTTCTACATATTTCTGGAGTTATACTACATTTATGGGCCCTATAAAGTCAATACATGCTCTGAAAATTCTATAATAATGAGTTAAATTGGGGAATATGCAGGTAGAAATAAATTTGCAAAACCTTTCTTTTGTCAAGCTATTCTGGCAGACCTATACAAAGGGATGAGAATCCCTGGAAAAAGTCCAATACTGCCAATTTACTCCAACATTATTTTCCCTAATTTCAAGTGACATCATGGCTTTTCACCCATATTCATAAAAATATCAAATTATTAACATATGGATAGAACAGGGCCCAAACAACAGTCTGTAGGAATATTTTCATCAGGATAAAACAGCCAAATTGACAGTTATTTAAACAAGATTCCATTTTGTTTGATATGTGTTGATATAGACTATGGCTTTTTTTTCTTAAAACTGTAGCTTTTACATACTGTAAGCAAACCTACATACTGCGTTGCTTGGAAACTGATTAAAAAACCAAGTCAAACAGAATTAGAAAGAACCGTCCAGTCATACACAAAAAATACTGTTAAAATTGTGTGAATTGCATACAAACCTAGCTCAGCTTTGTTTACAAATTATAGTGTGTCATTTTAACTTAGCTGTGCAGCTGGTTTAATATAATTAGTGACAATTAAGATAAAATGATAATAACTTTGTTTACCTAAGACACTGAAATATAGGTAACAGTTTATTGTGGTTGTAAAAGGCACTTCGGTGAGCCTTTTGGTCTCTAGGTAAATTTATCTGTTTATTTGTTGGGGTTTTTTTTCTTCTCAGTTTGAGAAAAGAAGAAAAAAGTCAGCTGCGTACGAGTGTCCCAGGAACGTCTCGTGGAAGATCTTGAGAAAAATTCAATTAAGAGACGGTGGTCTCACCTTTCTTTTGGACATGTGAACTCAAGTAACTGTAAGGAACAGTATATCTAACAAAATTTTACCTCTTAATTCTAATGAAAATTGAACCAACATTTAGATAGGCAATTGAAATTACACCAGAAATTGCCTTTTCATAGAAATGTAAAAAAAACCCAACAACCAAACAACTAAATCAAACAAACCAAAAAAGAAATTCAGAAAAAGAAGGTAGTGGTTTTGCCTTTTTTCACAAAAGACATCTTCTAAGGAGAAAGTGTACTTATGTTGAAATATTATGTTCCCACTTTGTGAAATTAATATTTTGACTTTTCATTTGGAACACTGTTTTGTTGAGAGATTTATTAGATTTTACATAAGATACAGAAATATGGTAAATAAAGATAAAATCACACCCAAACAATGAATACTGAATACTGAAAATCAAATACTAAATATGAATACTAAAAATCAAACTGAATACTAAAAATCAATACTGAATACTGGAATAAAAATATTTTAAAGATTTTCCTTGTGTAAAGTCTTGGAATTTATTCTATGTCAGAATCAAAACAGATTCCTGAATTACCACATCTGCTACTAAAAAAAATCATCTTCTCAAATCTATCTATAAAAGATAAATGTCTGCTGAAATGGCTGCTGAAAATTCAGCAGCTATGTAAGTTCCTAAAACTGAGATAACAAAGGTGTGTTAGTTCACATAAGGTGTTTTTGGCAGCAGTCATCACACAATCAGTTGAAGATAGTTACAGAAAGCTTCTGCTGTAATATTAAATTCTAAATTTCAAATCAGTCAACTCTTCCTTAAAACAAATAGAAAGAGGGAAAAACTAAGAGTCATAACTGTGAAATGCAAGTCAAGGAAAGCATTTTTGTCAGATCTAAGTCGAAATAGATAACTAGGCAACAACAGTCTTATGCCATCTTGTTCTATGGCTTTGGTCAAGGTCACCACTATAGATGGAAACACTTTCTAAAAGAACGATTCATATTTAACTCTGAGGTGTGCAACTATTTGCATGCCCCAGTAGTGATGTGTGTATATACACATGTGTGTACAAGTGTGCGTACTCTGTCAAAAATGTGTTTGTTCTACTATCTCTACATCAACTGTGGGTTGTGTTGAATCCCATGCTGTGACATCATGACTACTCTGCCTCTATTTGGGATGTCAAACAACCATTATACCCAAGCCAAACTCAAAGATTAAGTGAAGCAATTGCATGGCATATTACTGTATTAATGTTACAGTCTTCTCAGGACAACCAGAAGCCTATTCATAATTCAAAATGTAAGTAATAAAGCTATTTGAACATCAGTATTGCCAGCAGTGTGGGAGCAATGGAGTTATTGGATCCTGAAGGCAAGGACTAAATGGCTCTGGGCAAGAGGAAGGCTTGTGACCTCTCTGCCTTCACAGGGCCACGTGCATAGGAAAACCTACTCAAAGGGCTTCTGATGAAAAATTATAATTCTTGTGTATCTCTGTAAATGTCAATGCCATTTTGCTAACTTTTAAAGAGTGTGAGCTCCAGTGTGACTGTTTTTGCAATTCTGGTGGAATTTCCACTGTAGAGGACTCATTTGAGGGAGAAAAATAACAGAGGTTTTTATCTTCTCTGCCTAAGGATAAGGAAACAGTTTGTGATCCTACTAGCATGACCATAAGCATGGTCTAGCTTCAATAATAGTGGCATTTGGCCTGTTGGTATGAAAATTCTCATCGTAATCACATTGTAACTAATAGAGGCTCAGATTTCCTGCTTGGTCCTCATCTTACATGACACTGCAGTCTCTTTTCCTCTTTAGGTTCCTTGTTGCCCCAAGCCATCAGGTTCCCAAAAAGAGGCAACAGCACCCAGTGACAGCATCACACTTACAAACCATATACCTCTGCACATACCTCCACTGCGGCTTCAGCAGAGATTTTACGCTAGTTCTTATTTCTGGACATATCAGGCAGGATTTTATTTTCATCTTGAAAAGCAATCTTTATAAAGGGCATCAACTTCTTGGATATAACTTCAGTATAGAATCGAACTGTTTCCTCATGTTGGAAAATTTAGATTTTTTTCCTAACATTTATACATTTAGGGCAACATTTTCTTAGCAGATCTGTGGAAGTGACTCGGAGGTCAATGGGAACCATGTGCAACCAAGGATAGAATTAGTTTCCTAATGCAAAATGACAATGGGTTATTTTGATTTTTTTTTCTTTTAACTTTGAACATTATCAGGTTAAAAAAAGTGATCTCCTTTACCTTTTAAGTTCTGAGGACAAACATCTCACATTTCCTTAATGAGTTCTTAGCTTTACTGGCATAACACCATTGCACAGAATAATCATTCAGAAAGAAGTCTTCAATTAAGAAATCTGCCTTAATATGTTTTTACTTGATCCAGTGTTACATTTCCCCTCTACTGTTCACTTTTACTGTATGTTTGTCTAGACCTACCCAGAACACGCTCTTTGTGGGTAGAAGAAACCAGCTGGTAAAACTAACTGTGTATGCACATCACTCAAAGGAGATTTTTTCAAAGGAGACCAAGCTCTCAGTTTAATTCTGCAGATGCGTTGCAAGACATCAACAGATAAAGCAAATCAAAATTTACACAATATTTACCCTCTACAGGGACATGTTCCAACACAGACTTGCTTTGCTTTGACATTTAAAGCTATGGCTAACACTAGAAAACAGAAAAAAAATGTCTGGAATTATTTAGGAAAGCCAAGTCCAGACCCGAAGAATAAAGTTCTCCATGGGAAGACTGAAAAGAAAGAAAAGATATGCTATCACCTGGGCTGAACTTCCATCCTACAGGCCTTGAAAACTCAATTCTAACCTACAGGCTAGACCAATTAACTGTGTATGAACCCCCAGCCTGCTTTTGCTTTCAGGATTGTTTTCTATATTTATGTAAAGTAAAATGCATAAGCAGTCCGCAGTACAGTATCCAGTGGTAGATTTTCCTTCTTGGGTGACGCTAGGGCCACCACACAGTCTGACTGAGCCTATTCTCTTGTCTTTACAGGTTTTATTTTTGAAGAAAAGTTACCCAGCCTCAACAATACGAAAGATGATGTTCCACCACGACTGGGTTATAACTTTCATAACTGATGAGTTTTTTATAAAGTGAAGAAGATGACTCTGATACCCTTCAGAATGAGGAAGAAGCACAATCCAGGTCTTCTGTTCTGAGGTCAGCATGCTAACTGTCAGTATTTTGTAACTATCAGCTATTCCCTGAGGAAAAAAGTCAGAGTTTTGTCTGTATAAATACCCAGCTGAGGTGCATAATCACCAGTAGTTTCACTCTCCAGATCTCACCTTGATAAGGCACTCAGCTCAGGGATGCATTTACAGACCCAGATTTATGAATGAGGCAAAAGTTTAGATATGTCGATTCGATGATATTTCTGGCTGATTGTTGTATGCCCCTCTTCCAGGTTTTTAACTTGCTCCTCTCAGACCTATTTAGTCCTCAATTAGGTCAAGAAACCGAAAGATAATTAGTGGTGCAATATAAAGCATAGGACTGCTGACGGGAGGTGGCATTTACCAATGAATTATCGGTGCCTAAATGCTAATACAGCCCCACTAACAGCTGGTGTACCAAACATGGCAAACTTAACAGCTGCTTTGCAATCAGCTGCACACCCATCGATGGCGATGCTAGATGTGAAAGATATATTCTTTATAGTCCCCTACAAGAAAAGGATAAAAATAAATTTGCTTTTACTTGGGAAGTTATACAATACACCTTCAACAGACTCCCACAGGGGTATAAATATTCACCTACGATTGCTCATGTCACACTTGTTGAACCTTTACATACAGTATCACTCCTCAAGATGTGAAACTATACCAACATACAGATGATACTCTGAGTAGAAGAACTTCCCCTGAGATGGTGGGGCAAGTGGCACCAGCAATGTGGCAAGCACTACACAAAGCTGAAGTTGGAATTCCACATAAGAAATGTCACGGACCAAGTAGAGAAGTAAAGTTTTTAGGTACTTGGTGGGTAGCGGGCAGTGCAGTGATTCCTCCAGACACCTCAAGAAAAATAAAACAATTGCAGATGCCCCAATCTAGGAAAGAGTTACAACACTTACTGGGAACTTTAGGATACCGGAGAGAGCATGTACCTGGATTTTCTATCATTACTCACTCACTGTACTCACTTTTACAAAAGTGAAAACCATGGAAATGGAACCCGGAACTCAGTCAAAACCCTAATACAGGAATTAAAGACATATCAGTCACTGGGGCCAGTATGCCCTTGAGACCCTATTATAGCAGAATGGGGTTTCACAGAACATGGTACTTCGAGATCAGGCAAAGCAGGCCAAAGAGGCCTTTAATGTTTAGCTTGACTGCATTTAAAAAGACAGGAAAGAGATATTCCAAGTGGAAAAATGGACTTTTGCCTTTAGTCAGAGCAGTTAAACAAGTTGAGCCCTAAGGGTTAACCTGTCTGGAAAAAATGTGCTGAGACTTGTATTGTTTTCCTTTCAAGGAAGGATACAGGGAATACTACCAACACACCTCCCCTGGAGATCGGGTTAACCATCAAAGGATTGCTTATCTTTCTCACAGGAGTAATCATCGCCAGCATGAACCAAATTTGGTTCATACACCAACAAGCCCAATGCACAGGGTGGAGACCCTCACTTCCTTTATTCTTGCTAATCAATGTGGTAACTACAATGCACTGCACCATACATGTTTGGATTTGAGGGGAATACAGGAATATTGGGAAAAAACTTATAATGACCATCACTAGTAAGCATATAATGATAAAAGCAAATAAAACAAAAGTCACCTTATTTCTGCTGCACTGGGTGACAGGGTCTCAACTGAGTGTAATGTAGCAAATTATTTAAAGGGAAATACCTACGTGATCATCAAAAGGACAAATCAAACACTACGAAAAAGCAGAGCAAGCTGCTCCTCATGCTCCTCTTGTATGATTAGCTGTTTCTTTAGTAACATGACTATGGAAGCAATATACCTGTCGGCAGATACAGAGAAAAATAATGGAAATAGACTATCCTTAAAGATCATGCTAACACCTATTCCCAGACCTCACACTACTCCAAAAGTTACTCCTACTGCCTATTAATCCACTCCCTACCCTATTGCCCACACAACCAACCAAACTACATACCCTTTGATTTCTAAAATTGGACCCAATGCCATCAAATATACAGGCCAGCAACAAGTGCTATTAAATCGATTACGGTCCCTCAAACAAGTGGAACTATCAATGCAGGTTAATCTCTCTGCAATTAAACCTGCCTGCTCACCATTCCTGAATGCATCTTATACAGGACAGTTAGCATGGTTGCACCAGCAAACCCTCATCTCTCAAAAACAATCAAGGAGAGATGTGACTGGCATCCTGGGGACAGGACCAGGCGTATTAAACAGCATAGATGCTGAAATATTAGCAAACAAAATAAGCTTGACAAGTGATTTGCATAAGCTAGAACACTCGTTAACAATCTTCTTTGATGGCACTGGGAGCTAGCCAATGGCTCTTACCTAATATATTATCTCAATGGGAAAGAATTAATGAAAAGGACCTCCAACTAACTGTGAACACACTAGGTGCAGCCCAAATTAATGTCTCTCGCGCTCTTAGTTGTATTCGAGCCCAATTGTGGGTAAAATCTACTATGGCAGTGATCATAAGAGAAGGTGAAGAGGGCACCTTATCCACTGAAATTCAAAAAGTAATCTGGGCTAATGCAACTGAATTTGAAAGGGAGTACCAGTCCTGGTGGTGTCTGGTCAGTATTACCTATTACCCCACTGACAGTAAAGCCACAGCTTTTGTTTTGACAATACGTGATAATTTGGTATAGACCATATACCCAATAATTGCACTGGAATTAAATCAAAATGGGACTGTACTGTATCCATTAGGACATAGAGTATGGGTCCAACAAAATGGGAACAAATGGCAAACTGTACATGCTGATGCTTGTGTTGTATGAGAACAACAAGAATTTATTTGTGAAAGCAATATCATTAAGGCCCAGGACATTTGTTCTGACACTGAAAAAAATATTTGTCATTTTGAAATACATCCTGATGAAACCCCTAAAACTGTACTTATATATGCTGGTAATGGATATGTTTGTATGAGAACCCTTTGTGATTCTATATTTATAGACAACATCACTGTAGAGACAAATGATCACTCAAATATATGTATGTAATTTTACCAGAATTATGGGATGTGACTTTAACTATTCAGCCCCTATCACAACCCACCAATAACTACAATCTAACTACTCATTGTATCAAGATTTATTGTCTACCCCTATTGGAACGAATCTCACATTGGTGAGGAAACTGTTGCAACATGATGACCTGAGTCAATTGCTAAAACGAAATTGAAAGAAAGGACAAAGAACACTGATTACTGTCCATCATGATGCAGAGAAGATGCAACATGTCCTAGTAAGCGTGAAGAAAGATGGAGAATATCACTGGTGGGGAACTCTTTTTGGATGGTCACCAACAGCAACTGGAATTTTGAATTTGATGCTGCATCCAATTGTAGTTTTGTTAGTTTTGACCTTATTATGTTCATTGCTTATAATCATTCTGTATATCAAAGTTTGGCAAAAGATGAAACAAGTTACATCAATCCAGCATGTAAAATGTATACAATCAACTGATTCTCTATGTAAAATGGTATATAACTAATACTAGTTATGACACTTAAAGTGACACTTAACAGCTTATCAGGAAATTGGACTCTTGCCACTGATCTGCAACATGCCACATATTTATGACACAGAGTCAAGAGGTAACCATACTGTCACTCTATAAGTTGATAAAATGGATTGACTGTAGTGTTGGGGTGGAGTGTCACAGATGCACTCGACCTCTTAACCAAACTAGCGGTAGTTTGGTACAGGCTCCAAGGGAGGTAAAGGCCTGAGCTGTAGCCAGGCCAAGAACTCCTCTAGTTCAACGTGTTCTCCGAAACCCCACAAAGGACACAGTAAAGATCAATATAGATGAGTTTGGAACACCACTGATCATGTGATTAATGCATAAATAACCGGTGGCTTTTCCAAAACTCATTTATCAAAATGCGAAGAAAGTTGTGGGTACAAGGAGTCTCATGTGCACCTTTTCCATTGCATGTAATTTGACTACGAGCCAACCACTTTATCCCATAAATATGATAGCCTAAGTGAGCCACCTTTGAGCTCTCCCTGCTAGGCAGCGTGGCTGCATGACGGTGATCGCCCCTTGAACTGGGACACCTCTCAAGGTTGCTCCTTGAGGCAGAGAGACCTTTTACCAACAGCAGATATTTCGTAAGTGACCGTTATCATGCCTAACGCTGTGGTATGATAACTTTGATTTTTCCTTGGTAACATTTATTGCTTGCTGAATTGATGCTAATCAAACAGTCTGGGACTAAGTCTGGATCCAGCTGCACCTGGACTCCTCTCTGAGAAGGAGTTTAGAAGCAAGGGGGTCCTTTCTGAACCTCACGACTCAGCTGGAGGGCTTCCTTTACCCTTTGTGTCCTCAGTCTCTCTGTGAATCATTCTAACTCGCGTGTAACTCAGTTTTCCTTTGTGTGTTTTCCCACGCAGTAATTAATAGAGTGAACCTTGCCATCAAACTTTGTTAAGTTGCACTTTTGCAACATCATATTAAAATCGCTTTGCTAACACTTTTGACAGTGGTTCTTTCAGCGATCTAAATCACCCATCCAAGACAGATATGGTGCTGGTGGGGAACACAGGTGTGCCTATGACAGAAAGGCATTCTGCTAAAACCAGATACTGCTAGTCCTCCTTGTTTTGTAATATATTGTGTCTTGCTTTATCACTCTCAATGATGATGTAAACTGAAATAATTTGATGTCTTATTAAGAGCAATATTGTTACTGGACTGCTTTGTGGTGATGGAGGGGCATGGAGTCATAGCCTGGCAGGCAGAGCCAAATGCTGTATTAGCAGCAAGTAGATTTACTCAGACCTCTAACAATCTAGACCTTTGTCTATCTGCTTGAAAATTCATTGCTATAAAATTGCACACAATTTATGAGTATCACTGCTCAGGACCATAAATAGAATAAGATACTATTTCTTAGTATCCTTTAACATTTGCTCTTTAGAATTTATTAGATTAAATTCTTTATATTTAGTATTCTAAGAAGTTTGAATCTAAGTATTTATTATTCTTTAGATTTCACTGGGGTTTTATTTAATTCTTAGTAGCATTTGTGTGATGGTTTTTGTTAATAAAATGAATTTGCTGATTATCTTCATTTGATGCTGACTGGCTTCATTTTCAGGTTTACAATGCTTTATTTTAACATTTACTGAAGAAGCACATTTTGGAGGAATTCTGCAGCTTTAACCTATTATTTCCTTCATGGGTCCCTGCTGGTATAAAGGATTTGTACTCTGAGTGCTGTTTAGTCCATTGAGGAATCTGCCCTGGTGTGGTGCACCTCTGTCTGGAGGGTATAAAAACTACGCTCAGTTTCTGAGCTGCGGTGGCATGGGCCTTGGTTTGATATCCTTCGCATTTCCAGAGATAGCATGTCTCTCCCAGTGTGCTCTCTGTGCCGTGCCACCTGGTGAAGCTGTGCTCTGATCTCCAGCAGCTCTGCTCAGGCGAGCGTCAGAAAGCGGGATGCTGGTGGTGATGGGTATCACCCTGTCATCCATCTCCCAGTCTATGTGTTTGATGGTGGCTGGGACAGAGGGAAGGAATTATATCTTCCATCTGTGTAAACGTGAGGTTTCTGAGTGAGATTTGTGTCTTCTGTTCTTGTGTTGAATTTAGATGGCTTATACAAATTCATTATACTTTTTGTGGCATCAATAGTAACAACAGAAATAAAAACACTTTTCAGGAAATAGTGTTTTTTCCCTCATCACCACACACGTCAGAAGGAGGACTGGAGGGCGATATCTCCACAGAGTAACTCATCACACAGGAAAAGATGTCAAGACACATCAGATGAACCTCACTCCCTTTTACTGATTATAAAAGAAGCCTAGTGTGATCAGTCCAAACCTGGAGACATTGCTTTTAATTACTTCAGTTAGGGCAGAGGAATCTCATCATTTCGTAAAGCAAATAGATCACAGATGATTAACTGCTTCACTGGGCTGAAAAGCAGCCTTGCAGAAACTTCCAGCAACTTACATTGCCAGTAAAAAAAAAAAAAGTTTATTTTTTTTAATTGTGATCTACAAGGAAGAGTTTTCAGATGGAATTTGCACGATGGTACCAAGACAATTAATTTGATACACTAAAGTGCAAACATCATCATTCTTAAAATGCAAAGGCCTTCAACAACTTGTGGATTCTGACACAGCCATGGGAACATTAAAGCCAGGCTGTCAGGCTTCAGCACTCCAGATGTGCTAGAACAAATACACGGACAAGAGGGAAAGGGCACACACCGTCAGGTAACTCTACGGCACAGTGCTCTTTTGTCAGCACAGCCCCTCCGTTTGCATTCACACCGAAGGTGATATCAATTATCAGGTACTTATTGCTGAGTTAAAATTAACCATGGCTTTTGCAGTCTGAGCTAGTTTGGATAACAATAAAGAATTGCTAAGTTAAAAGCCAAAAGATGAAAGGCAAAGAAACGGATCTTAAGTGTTTCTGGTACGCTTCCTTGAGATCAGGGTCCAGATAAAAGACATAGAGACTTAATTAAGTTTTCTTATGTATATGGCCAACTTGTCAAAGAAAGCAGTAGTTTAGATGTCCCTAGCTGAACTACCTTCATTGTAATACTAAAATACCCGCCCATAGGTCAGGAAGACCCTCGTCCAGGTGAGGACCCTTCCTCTGCACAGGTGCAATAGCGTGAGAAATGACTAAGCAGATATTATAATTATATGCTAATCACTAGCATACTGGGAGTGTATGATTATGTAATTCGTGTGTATAAAAGGTATCGTGGTGATGATTTCTGTTGTGCTTGATTTGTGGAAGGCCACCGAGCACTCAGCCTTGCGCAACTCTGAAGTAAATCAATGTCTCTCCTGAACGTGTGAGAATTGGTCTGTTGCGCACGGGGTAACAAATCTGCTTTTCGGACAACAAAGGGACCTGCACAGGCAACTCCATTCTGGAAGGATACAAATGTTTCTTAGAGCTATGGAAGTGTCAGACCTTTCCCTAACAGTCACACCCAAAATAGTTTACCCTCACATGGAACAAAATGTTGTTCTGTTAATTAGTAAGTAAAGCAGGATTAGTGGGCCTGCCTGCAAAATGAAGAACAATATCAGACTTTTAAGATTATGTTTCAGTGTGATAATAAAGTGGCTTGAAGAAAAACAAGCTAGTGGCTTTGTAACAGCTTGATCTTAGCATTTATGTTTTCCTAGTGGGTAAGTTAGGACTGGAAAGCCAGCTCCCTAGTTTCACATGTCAGGTTTTGGAACTTGTTGTTACAACTCCAGCAATAATTGCTCATAATTTTCGGTTGTAAAAATATGTGCTTCTAGTGTTTCTAAGCTGTGAGCACCAGATCACATTTACTGGGAGTAATGGTGATTTTGTCATGTCAGGACACTGAGATTAATGACAGCTGATATTCAATCTTCCCCATTTATGTCTGTGAAAATAACTTGAAGCTGGAACATGCATTTCAGCTTTTAACTCACAGGAACTAGCAAAAAGCCCTGCTAGGATTATGATCTGCAACTGGTGCTTTTTTCCTGTCTTCTCCAAGGACTTACCTCTGCTTTGAATAGTAACTTCACACGGTCGGGTCCTTTATACAGCAAATATTTTGTAAGACATGTGTAATGTCTTTATATGTGTTCCACATATGTATCTCATTAGAATTTATAAGACCTACTGGTCTTAACAAGATTTAATAAAAGAGCTGAAACAAGCACCTCTGAACATGGAGCAAGCACAGTGCTTGCTTTTTCAAGTGTTCCTGGTTCGTTTTATTTGCATGTGGGGAAAAAATAGCGTTGAGCAAATCACATCTTTGAGATCTAACTTTTCATGGAAAGCAATGGCACAGCATCTGATTTATTACTTTTCAGCAAAGGCACTACCAATATTAACCCTAAATACTCCAAAATCAGGCACCGGGGCCTCAAGTCCCGAGCAACCTAAAAATCATAGAATTATAGAATTGTCCAGGTTGGAAGGGACCTTTAACATCATCAAATCCAATCATTAACCTAACACTGCCAAAACCACCACTAAACCATGACCCCAGGCACCATGTCTACCATCTTTTAGATACTCCCAGGGATGGCAACTCCACCACTTCCCTGGGCATCCTGTTTCAATGCTTAACATCCCTTTCTGTGAAGAACTTTTTCCTGATATCCAATCTAAACCTTCCCTGGAGCAACTTGAATCCATTTCCTCTTGTCCTAAATGACACAACTTATTTAAAAGAGAAGGGATAATATTCAGAGTTTGTGCTCTTTATCTTCTATCTGAGCTTCCAAGGTCCCCATTGGTCATATTTTCACAACTGTACTGACCAGGAAAGGAGATAATCTCTTAGGCATATGATATGTGTGCTCAGAGTCATGTGGTGGGGGATCAGTTGTGCCTTCCCGTTCATTTACACACACACCCCCACCCTATACATTGCCACTGAAGCTGGCTCTGGCTAAAAATATACTTTATTTTAACGAATGAAAGCTCTGATTGTCCTAAAATAACATTAATTCCCATCAGGATCAGGGCACCATTGTGCTAAGTGCTGTACAAACACAAGGAGATAATGGACCTGATTCATCCCTGAATTACTCTGGTTTCCATGGATTTACAGCTGTGCAAGTCAAAGGCAAATGTGATAATGAGCATGCTGCAAGAATGCACAGCTTAGGGCAAGTTTCCTTCTGGCCTAAATCCTTTGAAATCTTGGAATTAAGGCAACAGATGACTTGATGTATACTTTAAGGCTACATCTACCCTACTGAACTAAATAGGACCAGACCATGAGCCCCGGTTCAGCATTGCCAGTGGCTGCTCAACACTCTCTCAAAGCACTTCAAAGTTGAGGCTGGGAATCTGCCCAGTAGCCAGTCTGGGTGAAAACAGACTGCTTTGGAGACCAAGACATTTTAACAGGATGAATACGGGCAGACCATGCCAACCGGCCTTAAGGGCAGAGTATCAGACCCTGGTACTGATAACTTTACTGGTAGACCTATAGTCTGAATGTCTTGTTTCTACTTATAAGAGCTTCTGTTCCCATTTAACATCAGTCTGTTATACAGGTTTTCCCAAAGGAAAGTATTTTTAAAATAATAATGAAAACTTATGTCTTTTTCTCTTACATTTCTCCTTAAATCACCGCCCTTTTTCCATTGAAAGATGTGCTTAGCGCAGGACCAGAGCAGCTATGGGCTGGCGAAGGTGAGGAGCTGTGCGGCTGCACATCTGCGCTGCTCCTGCCTACAGGACTGCAAGGATGCAGGCGGCACCGTGCAGCGCCGAGGCTGCAGACACGGTGCTGCTGCTGCTGCAACTCCCCTCAGAAAATCCAGGCTTGGTTTGCTGAGGTTTCAGGGATGTGTTGTTGGTGCTTACCCTGCTGCCTTTTCAGCACCTCCCACAGCCTGGTCATCACTGGCAGGTTTTACCCTGCCCCACTCTCGTGGGGTTTTGCCTTTCTTACACATCATGTCTCATCCCGGTGCAGTCAGATCATCACGTAGCACAGGCTTACAGGGCGCTTAAGCGGCAAAGCCCTGGCATTGCATCTGGCGACATTAAATAATAGCTCCCATTTCAACATCTATTTGTGCAGTTACTCACTTTTCCACCTCTCCTCTCTCAAACCATGTCTCTATGTTGTTTGCCCAAACATCTCTGGAATGAGTTTGTCAAGCTCAGTCTGCTGCAGGTTTCTTTAATAGCTTCACACAGGCGGTCTTGTACTTTTCTCCATCACAAGCACGGTGAACGGGAAGACACTCCCCATGCACCAGAAAATGTCTCCAACAGGTCCGTGGCACCGTTCATTTTAAAGCATGGCAAGCAGAGAAAAGGAAAGTCCTAAATCTGGCTTTATTTTTACAATTCAATCATTAATATTGCATTTCAGAGTTAGGTCACCTGTAAGCATTTAGAACGCATTTTAGAAAGGACTAATAGTAAAAGCACAAGTTTTTTAACAATTACTAGTATTTAGAGGCTTTGAAACAATTTTATACTTGGAAAAATACTCTTAATTCATTCCTATTAGTCTCAGGGACTGTACCATAAATAAAAGGACCAAGGTACTAATCTCTGAAACAGACCTATTGATATAACACAGTGCACATCCACATGGCTAAATGGCCCCAAAAGAGGCTGGCTGAATCCACGCTGCCTGATGTGCATGTCTTGTGCCCCTGTCTGGGCATTCTCTGGGAAAGCACTGGGATAAAATTGCTTCAGGGAATGGGCCAACTATTTCACAGCATGGATAATAACATGCCAGTGCTGTTCTGTTTAATTTCTTACTATAGATACAGCCACTGAAAGCAGAACTGAGCCAACACAGGCCTTTGTGGAAACCCCTGATAGACCGGGGAGAGGCTTCCAGGTGCGAACGAGCTGGTCAGACACTGCTCACGCTGCTCTTCCTCAGGCTGGAAAGTAGATCCTCATAAGAATCTGAGATTTTTTCTGTAGTTTTGTTGCAGGAATTTTGTACTGTTTCAGAAATACATCGTCCAGTTTTGCTGTTATTCCTGAATTATTTTTAGTTCCTCACTCATTTCTTGCAAAAATTTTAGGTAATAGAAATTGAGTACGTAAATACAAAATACATCGTTCAACAAACTGATTGTTGCTGAAAAACTGCAGGCCTGACTATGTACTTGTCAGACATATGGTCTATTTTACAAACTTATAATTGTATTGCAAGAATAGTAGCAAACTGTGTGCCACTCTTAGCATAGCTTACTGCTTAGTCCAAAGTCCAAGTACCGGGTCATGGTTCTGAATGCAATTTTCACAGTTGGTGTTTTACAACAGATTCAGCTGCTGATAATTCAAGACCTCTTCACGCCACTTGTATTTAATGGCCCCATACTGAAACTTTATACTTTCTTTAACTTATTTGTTCAAGGTGTTCATAAAACCTGTATGTAATATGGACGAACAAAACAAACCCTTGCTCCTCCTAAATCTCTGGTCTAGCCTTTTCCTGTTCATCAGCTCCACTGAATCCAGGTAAGTACACCAACAGGTATCAGGCTAAAGACATGCATGCTTTCAACATGTTAGATAATTTTCACAAGTTCCTGTAGTTCTACTAAAATTAACTATTGCCTATTTATATTGTCAGTTTAATTAAAGCAGTGCAGACTTCTATGTGGATGCTCTCATTTTGGTAACCTCAAGCTTTTTTCTAATTGACTTAATCCAAACCAATGAGATTTGGTTTAAAAGAAAATAAGAGCTGATTCAGCTAAATTAGCCCTCAGGTCATAGCTTTCATTAAATTGATCCACCCCTAGGTTAAACGAACTCCCATCTTTTTAAACACTTATGGATATGTTGAAATTATCTGCATTTACATCACAGCAAAGTTCCTTTGAAATGAGTTGACCACTAACACACTTCAGAACAAAACAGAGTTTGAAACAGACTATATCTAGGTCATTGTATGACTACATTACATCTCTAGACAATGCTGTGAAAAATCAAATAAATCAAATAATTCTGAGAAGGCAGGAAGAAATAACACTGAATTTTCCACAGATCTCAGGCTGAGGTAGCAGAATGGGTTTTTTCCATGTATCCCCTGTCAACTGGGCATTTTTTTCCCCGGCCATAAGCACAGAACTAGAGAAGCTATGTAGAGAAGATCCATCTTGTCTTTCAGCCCTTACACTGGGTGAGCCTTTTCCCAAGCACTTTCCATTTGCTTTGCACAACTGGTAAAATGATGTATCTGAACTTGATTTTCTTAGTATGGTTAGGATCAGCTTTATCCCTCATGTAAAACTACTGCAATCAAATGAGTGACTCCTTTGTCTTTCACTTAAATTTTCTAAAATAAATAAAGCCATCATCCTTAGGAGAAGAGGAAGGTGTCTAGATGACAGATAAAATAAAGCAACAAGACTCCACTTATTCTTAACTGGAAACAAACCCCCACTAAATTAGAGCAGCACCTTGGGTGGTTTGCTATCTGTGTTGCTGATTTCAGTGCTTCCTGGCTATTCCCCATGGAGAATGATACACATGAAGGTGAATCCACCAGCTGAGAAATTCCCTTTTCCCAGAAAAACATTTCCGAAGAACAAAAATGCACCACTCAAATTGTGCGGGAAATTTTTTAAGAGATGAATTTGTCCTATAGGTCCAAAGCTAGCAGAGTAAAATTTGTTTTCCCTTATTTCAAGACTTGGTTTTATTTTTCTCAGACACTCTATGTGGACAATAGCAGGACCAGTTATTACTTATTCTGGTTAGTTACCTATGGGCAACTGGCATGGGCTACCCACAGAGCTGAGTCCTCCAGAGCTGAAACAGACATTCTAGTGTAAAAACTTACTTATATGAATGACTTTGTGTATCAGAGTACTCACATTAAGTACAAAATAAGATCATTTAAATGCAGGAAATGTAAGATCTGCAGCTGCTTAACAGTATTGTATGTTCTTTTACAAATCAGACATCTAAGGACAAAAGCGAACAGTTCTTCCATGACCTGTAGCAAATTGTACAACACATTTTACACTTCCTCATGTATTTCTGAATTTGTTAAAATTAGCTGCAAGAGATGGCTATTTGCTAGTGTAGGACAGGTGTTGCAAAATGAATTATCCTTTCATGAAAGCAATGCAGATTAGGTCTATAGTTAGATGTTTGCATAATAGAAGAATAGGCCTTTCTTAAAGGATGTGTCCATCCTAACAAAAATAGCTATGTTCTTTTTTCTGGCGGGTACCAAATTAACACAAACCAGATTGTCTATTGAAGTCAGTGTATACTGCTGAGGTCTAACCTTCCTATTTTTATGTTATAAATAATATAACACTGTAAACGATAAAAAGTAGGTGTTGAACTCTATGGAAATAAACCAAATATCTCAGTAGTTTGTATCTATCTAGTCTCTTCTCCCGGTTGTACAAATTCATGCATGTGGTATGTATGGGTGAAAACCATCAGCCCTTTCAGCGAATGCAGTAGGAGAGGTTCTGCTTTTCCTTATGCAATGTAAATGAGGGGTAAACCCAGAGAGTCCCAACAGGCCCAGACAGGAGGAACTGAGAAGATAAATCATCATTCAGTAACTGAAAAGGACCAAAGGATTGCTTTGTCATAAGCAGAGATGATTGAATTCATTTTGTCATTTACCAGTTAATCAATGTAATTCAGCCATCCTGATCTTCCTGTAGAGTCAGTGGAGAGAAACAAACACTTCCCGAAGGCACCTCATCTTACTATCTTCCTCCATTGACTCTTTAGGAATGAGGATAACTGATTTAATCTAGGTAACTAAATTGTATGCAGCTAAATTTAGATGAGATCAGTTGCACATTTTGTTGCTTCCCCATAAGATGTTGAGTGCATGATTTCAAACAATGATTTGAAGGACCTGCTCTGGCCTCCTGCACAACTCACTGCACGCATCTTCAACCAACAATACCTTTGTTATAACCACAGTTTCAGTCTGATTCACACTATCATTTTGGAATGCCTCAAGCACTGCATGACTAAGAATTTGCCACATCCTTAGGTCTCCAATGGTTAAATTATTCTCACTGTTATATCCCCCCCAAAAGCAAACTCCAAGCCCCTCTCTAATTTGAACTTCTTTTTAATTCAGTAGGAGTACTGAGTGCATTCAGCCTTACAGAAATTGGCCCTTTGAGATTTGCTGATGATTTATTTCTTTCAGAAAATTTCATAATTAATTTAGCGTTCTTTAGAGCTGGCAGCTTTCTGTATCCCACCATGCGTGCTTAAGTACATACTTTAATATCTCTACATTCCACAAGTGTCCTCATTCTGCAGTCTGATTCAGGCTTTTCAGTTGAAGTGAAGGCAGTAAAGAAACTTAGTGCCGACAGAGTGAAATCCTAGCCCCACCAAAATTAAGGAGGGTTGCTATTGTCCTTAAAGTTCTTAATTTCATCTACCATTTCTCTCATTTTTTCTTTCTTTCTTTTGGATTACTGTCCTATCCTGTATCTTTCTCTGTAATTCTTATTTACTTCACAGAAATAAAAAGCCTATCAAAATAATGACTAGGGAGGGTTCTTACTGAAGTCTATAAATATATTACGGAAAGATAAAGACAAATTAAGTTAAATATGAGTAATTAAGATAACACAGACAATTTGATAGCTCATTCTCGTGTCCTGAAATCTGTCTTAGACTTCCATGCTTGAGCATGGCCATTCCCTCCCTACGGAGAGGAAGTGAACAGTGCACCTCCTTGAATGCATGAGACCAGGTAATTGTTTAGCAAGTGGAGATAAAGTTCAAAACATTTTATTATCTTCCTTCTTTTTTAGATCACTCAGTTAAAAAATGGGCTTAGTTTTTTAGGTAAGTCTATATAACTGGTGTCATTAGACAGTATCTAAATGCTCTTTAGTTTTTCTATAGCTATATATTATAACCTAATGTATACAGCATCAATCATCCTGCAATACAAAATTCAATTACATCAGAAACGAAACACGGGCAGTCACAGCCTAAAGGACAAAAAAGAAAACACAGTGCAAAACCAAGAAACCCCCTTGAAAATAGCAAAAGCTAATAAAATAAAACTAGTAATGCTGAAGCAGTTGTCCACTTGATAAAAGATGCACTTTACATTTTTCATTTGACAATTTGCTAATGAAAATTAGAACTAAGACTAGTGTCGATGTTAGTGCTAAATCATTCCAAAGGCCCCAAGCTGGGTTTTCAGCTAACTGTGCTAAGTGTTACAGAAACACTGCCTAGCCATGCAAAGTTCTGGAGCAGTATTACAAACTCTGAGAGACCGAGGATGCCTGCAGACTTCAGGTACAACTCCTAATTGGGCTGTCCCATGTATACCAGAAGTTTTCGCAGCTCGGGTTTCACAGTTGTTCAAACTGGAATGTAAGGGTTTTAATAATTTTCATGGGAAACAGGATAAGGCACACAGCTCTCATTTTGATTTGACATTAGGTGTAAATGATTCCAAAACTACTTACCCACTGCCAGAAAAAGAGTTGGTGCCGGAGCAAAAAACAGGCCTCAAATCTTATCAGTCCCACTGCACCACTGAAAGAATATTTTCTTACAAACATGACACGAGACAACTTTGTCACTTCCTCAGAAGAGACCCTGAACCTTTTTTACTGCTTTAAGCTAGGAGTTTTCACGTTGTGTTTTGCAGTGGATTGCTTCTGCCATGGAGGAGAGGTCATACTCACCAGTGAAGAGGAAGCCAACTGTGCAGTTATGAAACACCTCTGATGCGTTTCACAGCTAAAACAACCTACAGGGACACTTACTGCAATGTAGCACAGCCATCATGAGCATTACACTTAAAGTAAGTGACTCATCTTATTTGTAAAGGAGTTTCAAACCTCTTGTCCCACTCCTGACCCTACTTCCAAGATTAAAACACTTGCATGATTTTACAGATTTTCTTCCCTGCCAGCAAAGATAAGAGGTCTCCCTTTCTACTCTTTCTCAAATTAAAAATGAACCTTTAAAGACTCATACTCTGAATAACATCTGAATAAATTAAAGGAGGGTCAGAAATGCTACAATTAAGGGATGTGATATCTTCTATATTTTTTATTCAATTAAACCTATTAATTATTTCTTTTTAACTAAAGGAAGGCGGGAATAGTTCTGTGCTTACAGCTGAGCAATCCTGTAATGGCAGAGGAGAGATTAGCAGTATTACTGAAGAGTCTTTCATGTCTTTTATCCTTGGCTCATATCACTAGCTTCAAAAGAAATCCCCCCCTACCTTTCAAGTCCTCCTGCTGAAGATATGTTCCCCGGAATTCAATACAGTGACATTTATTTACCTCAGCTGATGATTTGTTGTAAATTATGACAAACCAATCAGGCCATCGACCTTTTCTTTAGCTTTAAAAAAAAAAACACCTCAGAGTCTATACTGAAGCCATTACTGTGCTTGTGGCACAGGGGGTAATACCTAAAATGCATTAGCACAGCTGCTATGGGTATAGCAGGCAATGTAGCTGCAGCAGCACGCCGTTGAGATGGGCTGCAAAAGTCATTCTGCAAACGTTAATGTAAACCTAGTCAACGCTCCATGTTTCTGTAGCCGCTCGGTGATGATTAGCTAGGTGGCTTAAAACTTGCTAATGTATATCAATGCAAGTGTCTGCATGACTGTTACGGCAAAGAACCCAAGATCTGCTCAGACACTCATGCGCTTTCTTTAAAGTAGGAAGTCTTGGAACTTATCGTAAATCTGATGGTTATTGCTGAAGAAGCAGTGAGATTCCTAGGCAATCCATCTCCATAAAACAATTAAAGTCAGACAGAGGAAGTCACTTTCATGTAAGCTGTAGTTCTTATTACCCACATGTAATTTACATCTGGGTCAAGAGAGTCTAGGAGCCACAACTGCATTCTTGACTTCACTGTGCCCTGCAAGATATTGTTACAGGTCTTCTGGGTGTTCCTCAAAAGCACCGTTTATGGTGACTGAGCATTAGGCACCATGGTTTATGGTTAGATTCATGAATAGAGCTCAGACCTGCAGGGTTCCAGTTTGCAGTCCCTGCTCTCTGCTGGAATTTATAACACTGAATTAGTGGGTCTATCTAACCTAACGCACGAGGCGATACAGACGTGTGAAGGATGGAGCTCATAGTCTGTGCAGTCTAGAGGATGGCAGGCCAGAGACCGGGTTAAAGTAGCTGTTCCACCTTCCCAATATGACATGAATCTGGCAAGAGGATGCCTTTAACTCACCTGTCTACGTAGCTCATAGTGCCTTGCTACACATGAAATCAGGACTTCCTATGATGGAGCCTGGTAGATTTGTCTGTGTGCATATGTGATGGGACATTTCTGGCTGTGCCAAAAGAGGCAGGGGCAGGCTTGGTTCCAGCATAAGGTTTTTACCTTCTTGTTATTTGGAGCTTATCTTAAATCCATGCCTTCAAACAGCTTGAAGTGAAGGGAATCTGGGCTCCGAGGGGGACACTTGAGGTACAGTGCACATTCAGTCCTCAGAAAGTTGTATGCTGAGCAGGGGCCCTGTGGGAAACACCATAAAGAGAGTCTCAGCACAAGAGAATTCAGCACTTCATTTAGTGGGGAAGGGATGGAGGAAGACAACTCTGTCCACATGAGAAGTCCAGATGTCTGTCAGCTTCTGAAGCTAGGCTGGTCTGGGAAGGAATTCCTAGTACAGCTATGGAGCAGGAATTTAAACCCACATTTGGCATCTAAGTGGAGGTACTTTTACCCTGGGCTTTAGGATATTCTGAGATAAAGATCAGCACTTTGGCTGATTCCTCCCCCCCCACACATTTTATATAAAGTATTTAAGCATCCATTTAGAAGAGAATGTAATACTTTGGCTTATCTCAACTGAATGTGTTAAGAGTAATTTTTCATTCTTCCATTAAAGAAATGTGATTGCTTTGATCTTTTAAAAGGGGTACATAGAGTACGTAGGTAATATTTTGTATTTGGCACTGATATGATGGCTGCTGAAATACTGTGTTCAGTTCTACTTCATGAATAATACAGAAATTCAGGATTTTCCCTGTTGAATAGCTTAAGGGAGCATTTGAAGAATAATGAAAGGATTAGAAAAAATGCCACATAGTAAGGAGCTTAACCTGCTTTGCACATCTGATAGAAGATGGAGGGGACCTGAAGTACCTGCTTGAAGGATAAAAATTTGTTCACAGAGTTCTTCATTCTAGCAGATGTAAGGGCTGGAAGCTGAAGCTTGAAAAAATCTGACTAAAAGTAAATGTCCACTTCTCACTTTGAGGGTCATTAACTACAGAAAAAGAACTGCAGAAAGAAATAATGGATTCTAAGCCATCAGAAATTTTAAAATGAGGATTATGCCAAAAACAATCCTTTATTGGGTTTGAGATAGAAATTAGATGAGTCCCACGGCTTCGACTATGCAGAGGGCTAGAACAGGTGATGTGTAGGGCCTCTTTTGAACTTTGTAACTCTTTCTATGGAATGGTATCCTTGGTAGCACCATTTAATTTACAAGTTACAGCAAGGGATAATTTGGCTCAAGAAGTAGGAAATAACAGTTAGCTAGGCTGAGTCAGAACCAGAGAAGAGAATAATGAAAACATGCTTTTTCTTTTGGGTTGTCTGAATTTCTGATTATCAAATAACAATTGAGATTTACTGTAGGTCTGGTGGAGGTTCAGTGGCTATGAAAAATTTCTTGGGTTAATTTGATCCGATTCCTTACAGCAAGATAGAAGTCATCCCTGAAAAGCTTCCCAGCAAGACACAGAACCAGCTAGACTAAAAGTCCAAGTTGTCCTTTCATCTTGGCCACTGATCATTGTAGCACATCAACATGGCCCCGTGGGACCAGAAAAGAGGTGTACAGAAACTGTTGGATGTGTCCTGCTTTGAGGGAAAAGTCATCCCTCCTCTGCATCTCAGATTTGGCTTTTCGTGTTTAGCCACAGCTTACTTGCTGTAGCGTGTGATCATTGTTACATATTACTAAATATTCTACCTTACATTTAAGCATAATTGTATTCCAGTACACTGGGATAGAACAGCTCTCTATTTTGTGAACTGCAGAGGCCCAGTTTTGCCCTGAGCAAACTGAGTAAGCTATATCTCAGCAAGAAATTTAGTCTGGCCTTCTTTGCATAAGGAAGCTGTGATTGCTCTTCTGGTTTTCTGATTTACTGTTAGACTCAAAGAATTCTAGAATAATGTGTTAGAAAGGTCTTCTGAAGGTTATCAAGTCCAATGCCCTGATCAAAGCAGGGCCACCTACAGCAGGTTGCTCAGGACCTTGTTCAGTCAAGTTTTGAGTATTTCCAAGGATGGAGCCACTACAGCTTTCTGGACAATGGATTCCAGTGTTTAACTACCCTCAAGAAAAAAAAACAAAACCATCAGACCCACAACATCCTCTCCTCCCCAACCATTTCCCTGGTGATTTACTATATTTATTCACCAGACCAAATAAAACCAAGTATAGGGGAGGAGGGAGCATTCATCCTTGTATTAAGATGGAGCTAGATGATGTATCATAGCATCAGAATAAAAGGAATTTCATCTTGAAACCAGACTTAATGTTTTAAAAAATAGAAAAGACTAGCTTTTGGTCACTTGGTGCTGATGTGATGAGAAAAGTGTCTGCAACACCTGCTACTTTTTTAGCGAAAAGTTGACATAGATTCTATAAGATAGACTTCTATATTACTGGGGATTTGCTTTCACCGTGAAAAAACAGCTCCTTCTGCAAATGCCACAGTTGTTTTTTGTTTGGTTGGTCATTTTTTATTAATAATAAAGAGCCCCAGACTGCAGTTCAGCAGTGCAAAGTCCAGTACAAAAACTCAGCAAGAAATTCTACCCAGATACTACCCTATACCCAAACAGCCAAACTAAAGCACAAGCAGGTGGACATACAAGAAATAATGTAATTTGTTCATAATAGCTAATACCCAAGACTGAGACAGATGCAAGCCACCATCTTGTTCTAGCCCAACCCTGTGTCCATGGATGACTCTCCCATGGACATTACCTCTGAAATTCAGTCCTCTGCTCCTGAAACGACACCATTTCTGCTAATAAGGAAGGATAGAGGAATGGAAGCAATGCAATTAGGTCTGAGACAGACTAGGATATCGATTTGCTTTTCATATTGCATGCTTATAATAAGATTTTTATCAATGTTTGATAATGACCAGAGTGCTTTACTTTAATGTCTATTCAGTGGGTGGCTATAAGTGCTGGCACAGTATCCCAACACATATTTTTATTTTATAAAAATGCAAATAAAAAAATAGGGTGTCTCTTGAGAGCTGTTTTGCATTCCTTAAAAGCTCTGTCTTAGAAAGGGGAATCGTAAGGAGGTGTGAAAATTTAGCACTAAGGTCTTAATTCTGCCATCATTCCCATGGCTGCACCAGCTGTTCCAGGCAGCGAGAACTGCACCCTGGAGAAGGGGAGCTGGACAGAAATTAATGGAGCACTGACGCTTTGCACCAACCCACTAACCAAGGAGCACATCTGATGTGCCTAGCACACTAATGGCACCACATAAATAAATAACTATGATACCATCTCCTCAGGGGAGGGATGTGTGTGTGATTAAGGGTGAAATCCTCACCTTTTACAGCCAATGTCAGACTTCTTGACATCAGCCAGGCCTGAATTTCACCAAAGTGGGATTTATTTCAGTGTGGACTTTCTCCTCAGTAACCGTGTGCTATTCTGAGAAAGCATCTGCAATAGTCAGAACAGTGAACGTTTACTTACTTGAATAGATCCATAGATTTAACGCCCCAGTTTGCTACAGGGAATGTAACTTTAAAGGCAGCTCTGTGGCTTTAAATTCCAGAAGCATATTTCAACAGGTTTCAAGGGGCTGAAAGCAAAATTTCCAAGGAGAAACAACATCTTTTTTGATGATAGAATTCCAGGGTGGGAGTCTCCAGGTTAAACACACCGTGAACATGGAAAGGAGGGAACCTTAGGTGTAGTTTTGAATACAGTTGGACGTGGCTTTTGAAGCTGTTCCCTCATTATAAAGAAATTATTTGGGTTTTAAATATCTTCCTGCATAAATCCAGAGCAAACATGATCCATCAAAATTATCATGCTTGAAGAAAATGTAATTCCTGTAACCAGGAGCAATTAAAAGAAAGCAATGGCTAATCTCATACCCATCTGTCTTTTGTTTCCCTACCAAATAAACTATTTTCTGCTAAACTAACATAATTGGGAGTTTTCTGGATTTATAATGAGATGCTTTAACCATCCCACTGCCTAACGGGGGGAGCTGAGTGTGAGAAAATATTATCACTGTAAATTTGAAGAAGGCATAATGCATAATACTAAGATGATAATATACTTATCATTCTTTTGCTTGAAATTATTGCAATATAAATTAAACCCCTGTCCTGAAGTTCCAGAGAAGTAGAAAGTTCTCTGCTACTGAAAAAACCCTAAATATTCCTGTAGAGAGTTTCATTTGTGTAATTTATTCATCCCAGAAGCCACAGGCATAATCTGAGGCAACTGCCTGAGGTCCCGTTTTGGATTTTGGGACTATCTGCTCCTACAAGAGATGTTAAAAAGGCACAGATTTGTCTGTGGTAAGGACTTGTTTCCAGACCTATGGGAGGGTCCCCATCTTGCTCCTGTGACAATGACCTGGTGTGCCAAGGCTGTGGCCGAAGACATTAGTGGAGTTTACAGGGCTGCGAGGGCAGGATGGGAGCTGGGAACTGCAAAGCACCTGTTGGACAAACTGTCCACTGGGAATGAAGGTAGACCTCCAGATCAGCATGGACAAAACAGTACAGTCCGCAGTAAAGAGGATCAGCATTAGATGAACTGTTATCATTTCACTGAATGGGAGGGTCTATTTGATTCTTTACTTTGTTGTGCTGGTCTGCTTTCCTGGGTTCACAACTGCTCCTTCTCCTGAAGAAAGATTTCCTTGTTCACGTACAATCTCAGAGAGCTGGTGACTGGAGTAAGTTCAGCTTTTTAAGGCAACCTAGAGACTTTCTCGTTTAGTTTTCCCAGTTTCTAGCTGTGGGCTGACACCAATAAAATTATTTATCAGGAGGGATCATATATAGGTTGCATACTGCCCTTTCAGCTGCTGTTAACTACCTGACAATAGGGTTGTATATATGAACATATACATATAACTACAAATTACTGATTCAGAACCAACTTGTAAACTATCACATATATTTCTACCGAACAATAAAAAATTTTTTTACAGTCTTAGTTTTCAACAGGAGTTAAATTGTATTATATAGTGGTACTACAGCAATAAATCAATGTCACAATTTTTAATGCAATTTAATATTCATAAAGAAAACCAGAAAAAATCCTATGATAATGATACAAAGAATTCTGATAAGAATTTCTTTTATGTTGAAAGTCAAGGTTCTGCTGAAGCTCTCTGCCTGTACAATACTGAATTATAGATATACACAAAACTTCTAAGAGCTTTAATGTTTTCTATGGTGTCCATATTACACATAATACGCTGTAAGTTACAGTGTAAAAATAGGGATATTCACAGTGTATCACTGACTTTTTCAAGACAGGAGTAAAAATTAAAGCAAAGTACTTAAAAGCTAATTTAGGAATAGCATGTGAAGACATGACACTTAGATTCTTGAATTTCTTTTTCTATAATAGAATATCCCATTCTCCAGACTATATCTTTTTCTTAAACTCCATCTTTTTCTTAGATTTCACAGCTCCACACTTCTTGAATTACTTTGTTGAAAGAATGATATGTTTCAAAAGACTATATTTCTGAGTACATCATAAAAACATACCTCCCCTTCCTAATGAAGTAACTTTACTCAAAGCATGGAAAGCAAGCAGTAAATTTTAATGTATTAGAGCATAAGATAAGCATGGTCCTAGCTTTTTGGTTCAGAAGTCTGTCAGGGCAGTATTCTGTCTCCAAGAGGAACTGCCTTAGGCATGCACTACAATTTACACGAGAAGCCAATAAAATATCTGACCAAATGGTTATTGCCGTGAAATAAATCTCATATATGAGATATGTATCTAGCTGGCCGTATTTGTATTTACAACAATACAAATCAATGTTTGCATGAATATGAAAAGCCAAAAATGCATTTTATGCAACTTTTATTTATGCTAAAGTACTACACTATGCCCTTTGAAGTGACTAAAACTCAGAGACCCCCAGGAGACTCTGTGGGTCAGGCTTGTATACAGCTGGAGTGGAGAATTCAACACAGCTCCTTTCTTATGGTTCCCCAGATGGGTCTATTTCTCTTCAGTTCTTTAAGTTTCACACCTACATCACTGATGGCTAACACTGCATGAGAGTTTAACATACAGTTCTCTCAGACTGAGGTGGTATGCTTTATAGACATGCATGATGTTTCTTATTTCCTTTTCCTCAAAAAGTATGTGCTTTTAAATTATTTTTTACACCAAAAAAACACACTTTGCATCTTTATCTTTCCTTAAAATTAATTTCTGAGAAATATTTCAACATCAACCACAAAAATTATTAAGTGCAAGCGTTAACATCCACTGAAATGAACAGGGGTAGACTTTGTCTCTTCAAATATAACATACCTTGTTTTATGTAGTTTAAAAAAGACAGCAATGTATGAGCTTCCACCAGCTTCTACTCTGTGCATATTCAGAAGCTCTTTTTCAGAAGCATGAAAAGTTGAAACATGTATTTTAAAAAATGAAAGCATGTGTGGTGTAAAATCTGAATCTGTCACAGGAACTAGATAAATAGCTCAAATGGGCCAGATCTAGCCAATGAACAGAGTGTTTGACATCAGTGATTTATACTATTTCCCTTTCATGTTATAATAATTGTCACGAATTGAATTTATGTTGTGCCATTTCCTGTTCTAGCTGCAATCTTTGCTTCAAGAAAAAAGGTTTCAGAACTTTAATGCCTTCACTGTTCTTGGAAAGATAACAGTAAACGGGACTATTTTATGATTTCATTGCTTGGTTATTCATGTTCTTTCTTTCTACAGCCTTCAGGGAGAACTAGAAGGAAAGGGCGAGACAAAGAATTGGTTTCCCATCGAAAACACAAAGAATTGGATTGTTGTTGCTGAAGGCAAAATGTGAGCAGGGGAAAATGATGCTCCCAAAATTACTCCATAACAGGAAACCCTATAAATGTCTCCCATCCTTCTGCTAGATCTGCATCAATTTGCTGTGTGAGCCGCAGCAAGGGCAGATGTTGGATCAAAGAGGAAACGTTTACCTAAACAATGAAAAAGCACTCTCACAGCTTCTTTATACCCAACGCATGCCAGACTGCACATAGCCATTACTTGCTAACAGAAAGGCAGAAGATTTCTATTAAGCATAGTGTTGCCTGATAGCAGCAGAAGCAAATAGACAGCGAGCTTGAGGAGAGAAATGAATGCCTGATAGGAATTCAGTCCGGAAGCCAGCAAGAAACCATTAAGAATGTGTATGTTTCATTGCAATATCTAATGTGATAACATTGTCTTTATGACATGATGCGTGCCTTTCAGCTCTAAAGTGGAGTTCTTCCTACTGAAGTGCACATTTCTGGAAATGAAATGTATTGACTCATAAAATTCAGCAATACACCGAAACAAACAGTAAACGAATTGTCCTAGAGGTTCTCTTGTCAACCTGACAGGAAAGAAAGAGTGAATTTAATTCTTGAAGAGTGCATTTAGTATCTATTCTGCAGATGTGAATTAAAGCAGAGGCCTACCCTAGCCAAAACAATATTGTAATACTCAATTAATAAAATCATAATATCCCAGCAAGAAATGCAATTAATATTCATTCAAACAGGAACTGGGCTACTAGGCTGCCTGTTGCATCCAATTTCCCCCCCTCTGTGGGAAGCACACATTTCTCCTCTTTCAAAAATGAGTCGCAAAGACATCTTCAGCAGTCTGTTTAGCTAGACGGACTATTCCAGACTGGGAAAGGGAGAAAGGCCCCCAGAGCCTTTAAGCAGCACATTCTGCTGCATCTCTGTCTTTTCCTTAATGCGAGCAGGAATTGGGCACCGAATGACTGTGACGGCGGTGTGCTCCTCAGCTTGTTGATGGTGGGGCCAGGAGAAACCCGCACAGAAGAGCCGGAGCCACGCGCCTGCAGGGACACCCCGGCACAGCCTCTCCCTGCACAGAGCGCCGGAGGATGGGGAAGATTCGGGGGACACACAGGTGGGAGGGCAGGGGAGCTGGGTGAGCACCCAGTCCGCTCCCATCTCTAGAGGCAAGGTGAAGCCAGAAACAATATAAGCCATATCACCACCTCCAGCTCGGTTTCGGCCTCTTTCCTTGTCTGCCTCCACAGGATAAACATCTTTCTAACAAAACACTGTCTACGTGGCCTCCATTACCTGAACGAAAGGAGAAGGGAGGGTGCTGGATTTTTGTCAGGGATTTCCCAGGCAGCAGCATGTGCTGTAGCACTCATGAGGACCGATCATCCCAGGAAGCACTGGCCCCATCAGCTGCGCTCTGCAGAGCTGCTCTGCATATGGGTAGTAAATCTGGTGCATTAGGAGGACTTCAGATTTACTGTGCGGTGAAGGCCATCTGCTTGGTACACACATGGTATGTGCAATGTGTTCCAGATACACACATACAGCTGATTTGCCTGGAGTCACTGTTTCTCTGGAATCTTGGGGGATGCTCAGAAAGAAACCTGGTTAGATTTGCTGCTCTGGGGGAATTGCTAAACATCTGGAAATTTGGGATGGATGGGCAAAGTTAAATACCACCAACAGAAAACACATACATTGTAATCTCTTTATCCATAAAACCTTATTTCTTTCCGCTTGACTCCTTTCAGTTTATCAAGGAAACAGATATCAGTGGATCACAATTCCCATCCTCTTCTACCTGAGAAAATGGCAGGGATGCTGAAAAGACTGAAGGAAATTCAGATAGTTTGGACTTTCTGCCCCACCCAGCTTCAAAAAGACCATATTGTGCCACTGGTGTTGGACGTTGTATCAAAGGTCTGTAATGATACAGCTTAGCCCTAAAGCCATGGTGCTGTATTTATGTGAACACTTTCACATACCATATTATTTTTATCCCAATATTGTTTATAAGGTTTCCTTAGCCTACTTTGGAAAATGCTCACAACTCCTGTTCTGACCATTCTGCTGACCTTTCTTTGATCTCAGCTGCACTGAGAATAGTTAAGAGAAGTAGAGGAATCGGTCCTGGCTGGATTTCTGACTACACATCCCAGATTCACACACTGATAAATCTAGTCACTTCTACTGGAATTACTTCAAAATTACACTGGAACGGAGTCAGGATACAAAGCCCAGAGGTTTAGAGTTCAGCTCCCGCTTCAGCAGCTAAGCCAATGTCCCCTTTCTAGTGAGAGGATGCAGAAGGTGACAGGCTCGCTGCTAGGGCTTGCTTCTGTCAGGCTCCTACGGCACAACTTGCATGCTTCTAACGCTGCTCTGGTGGAATATCACTGCCGAGAAAGCATCCCTTGCTCTTGCACAAAGTTAAAAACCTCTCTGGATTTCGAATGCACAGCTAAATAAAATGCCTAGGTTTTCAGACGCATCTTGTATTAACAGCTCGCATTAAGGGAAATGAAAGCTTCTAGTTGCTGAATCCTTTTCCAGGCATAGTTCATTTTTATAGCTGCTTAAGACATCCATGCAGGGTAGAGTTGTAAGAAGTGATCTGTTTTTCTCTGTTCTTCCTTCAAACCTGAATTGGTCAAACTTAAATTGGTAGTGCTTTTCTTTTAGGATGCAAAGCAGAGATAAGAAAAGAAAGGCTATTTGGGATTATGCTCACTTGGAGTACAGTGACTGACACAACCTTTTACCTGCTTTGTGTTTCCTAGTATGGACCAATAACTTGATTTTTTTTTTAAAGCTTGCAGCATAACCTCCTCATTATCACATTTGTTGAAACAGATGGGAAAGCATTTGGAAGGCAGCCTTAGAAAGTGGTGCTTTCTACAAAAAGAAAGTTGTATTTAAACACTGTTATTCAAGTTGTTGGGGAGGCAACAATCTCAGCTTCCCAAATCTGATACATTTGCATAATTTGTCTTTTGTTCTTCGGTTTTCTGCTTGCTGTTCACATTCCTTCCTAGCCCTCTACAACTCTGCTGTGTGGAATATGTTTGAGATAATAGGACGCACTTACTTAAGTTCATGTATTTCACAACCCAGTTTTAATTCCCAACACCCATTTTACAAGCTGTAGTTTACACATTTTTTTGTGGCTTCATTTGAGCTGGATTTCCATTTTCTGAAAGATAACTGTTCAGCTGAATAACCTCTTGAGTTTTACAATTATCCCATACTGTTCTATGTTTCTTTTGCTTTCCTGCTTCTTTTTTTTTTATTTTATTCTTTTTACATGCCTTCTGTGACTGTTAAGAGATACTCTAAGACTTTTAATTTTGCTTCTTTTGATTTTAAAGCTTTTTTTTTTTGAATGGGTAGGCAGCTGGTGTTCTGTGACAAGAGCAGTAATTTTCTTTCCGATGAATAGTTTATATGAGGAAAAATGCAGTTCTGGTTGTCCCAAAACTATTAACAAATTTAGGTCAAGTTCATGAAATAGTTTTGGCTGGGAAAACAACAACTTTGATATGTTACATTAGCAAAGATGCTGGATAAGGAACCAGCTACCTTTCATCTGTTGGGTTTGAAGCTCTTTTAACTTTAATTCTCAGAATTTCCTCTTTTTGAGGGATGCTGAATTCACATCTCAGCAGAATGCTTTAGTACTCATCATTCCACAGTCTGGGGCAGTGTCTTAGGTGAGTCCTCAGACCCACTCTTGTACACAATGCATCCTTGTTGACTCTAAGCATATTTAAATACTTAATGGAAAATGAACCTACTCCAACAGGTGGGACTGAACAAAACCCAGATCAAAACTAAGCACAACCAGGTAGCAAAGAGCTCCATATTGGAGGGGGAAATGTAAGGTCAAGATTCCTTGGTGAAGGAAGGACCGCATCCTGCTCAGTCACCCCAGGACCATTCTATAAAAACTCCTTCTGTGACAATTTTGAGACTTTAATCTTTGGTTGTTGCTTGCCTTTTTGGACTAATTAATTGATAAAAACAAACTCGATAATTCTGATAATTGTCAGATTATTCCAAGGCTGTTTATTGTTTATGGACCTAGTTTCAGCACATTTCTTGCAGCATATAAGAATATTTACAACCTAAGCCCTATATGAGAAATGTTTTTACTGATTATTCATCAGTCCATGTCTACCACAGGATCAGACTTAAAAAATACCCATATAGTCTTGGACCTGAAATTCATACAATATAGTGGGTCAACAGGACCTAATTTGGCCCCCAGCTGACAAACATTAACCTGTTTGGATGGCTTTGGCTCATACCTTGTGTTTTCTTGGGATTTTCCATTTCCTCAATTTTTAAAAAAATTTATGTTACATCTGAAAAAGTCCAGCACCACCATCAGACAGGGCAGCATTTTTCTTTGTTCCTTGCTTGTTAATACCCAGAGAAGAGCATCATTTGCTTACTGTTTCTAAAGTGTGAAGGGAAACAAATATCTACTCAGTACAGGACTTTAAAGATCCATGTTTTGCTAATTAACATATTGGTTAGGTTGTAAGTTGGTTCTCATTCTTGGTTAACATATATTACACCAGTCTGGCAGAAGATTGGCATCTTCTTCTGCTCCCTAGTTCTGTAACTATTTCTTTCTTTATGTATCGGTACTAAAATTTTACTACAGTCAGCTTCAGAATTATAATTATTTTCTTGCAAAATTATATTATTCTTTCATTTCTTGAAAATCTTTTTTTCAATACCAGATCAAGTGGTGTTGTTCATGTTGAGCAAACCAAAATATCAAATGACTGAACTCCACTGTGCATTCGTTTTCCTGACTCTGTCCATCCACACCATGTTCTGGAAAATGGCATGCTCTCATTGTGCCCATAGTGGGCAGACCTTGACCCTGAGTCTCCTCTGAGACCTTTGAAGTGATTCCATGCTAGCATGCATGTTTTTCCATTCAAAGTACCTGCAGTAACGTGGAGCTCTGCTGTGGAAGAGTGCTTGCTTTATACCATGAAACCAGCACTTGTATTGCACACCGTGGGAGGTGGCATGACGGCACGTAGGGGTGTTTTTTAAGGATGCAAAGTCTGCCTGGATAGCAGTGCATGACAGTGCAAGGTAGAAGGAGAAAAACCTGAGGAATATAACCTACAGAGGATGGTCTCTGAAGTGCTCAATGACTAAGACTTGAAGGCGTCTCTTGAAGAGAGCTTTTGGCATGGACCAAGCTATGCTAGCAGGTGCGCTAGCAGTGAAACAGCAGGAAAGATGTCTTCTCCAGTACTGGCACTTGCTCCTTGGCCATGTTTTACATAGCAATAAGATACAGCACTAGGTGTGTACATAACAATAAATATTACTGTTAATTTTACATGTTATAATTTCTAGTGTCCCTCTCCCATTGCTATGTTATTCAAGAAGACTGAAATCAGTCCTGTTCTGGTACTGATTCTACTTGTTTCTTGAAACAACATGAGAGCGTTTCTTTGCTCTACGATGAAAATAACCACAGCTGTGTTTCCAAGCGTTATTAGTTTGAGACATCAAAGAATTACTTGTCTGATGAGATATCTAAGCAGCATACTCAAAACTGTCCTTTGTCATTATTTTAATAGACTTTGTTGACTCTTTCATTTCCTTCACGCCTTGACTCAACAGAGGTTTAAGTACATGACTGGAATCAAAGAGGTATGTAGACCCATTCACCTTGATGGAGCTACTGAGGGTTTAAAGGTAAACATGAAACTTACTGAACCAGAGCCTTTAATACGCTCCTCCTGCTCAGTGAAGGGCATTATAAGCATGCAGAGTAGCCCTGTCCTGACTTCAGATAGTTCTATCTCTCTCCAGCCTCACAATGTATGTATAAATACATGATCTAGTTTATTGGTTTTGTGTCTATAACATGGGTGCCAGTTTACCTCAGGACAATTTAGCGTGCTGTGCTCCCTGTCTAGTCAGTAAGGAGTTTAAGTGCATGTTTTCACCTTGGGTGCAGCCATGCACTGCTGCCTCTGCAGGGGTCAACCACGGAGTTGGACGAGAGGTGAAATGGCTTCTGAAGAGATCTGTAGCTGTGTCCGTGCAGCAACTGCACGATGGTGGTTCAGTTTGCTAAATTTGTACAGAACTTTGCACGAGAGCTATGGACTTACCGACTTAGGTCAGCACGAGTTTAGGGATTGCTGCACCACAATTGTGACGTGGCACAGACATACTCATTGGCACTTCTAAGTCTGTTGTGTAGTGTACTTTTCTCTGCAGGCACCACGCTCCTGTATGGTGAACCTCTGATCATATGCCCAAAGTAAACCTGGAGCCCCAGGGCAGGAACATCTCCATAACCTGACTCCTTACTACAACAGAGGTAAATGGTTGGGATGGTAGCAAGGGTAACGCACTGTGGCAGCCAGTAACTCTTGTCCTCTGTTAACATCAAAGCCCAAGTGCCTGGAGCACTCTGCCAAGAAGTGAAGATCCAGTTTCAGTGCCCTCCTCATCCTGAGGACATTTTGGCCCACAGAGCTGGGGGATTGAATGATGTAACTGAGCAGGTACATGTCAGTCTGGAAAGCTTTTTGAATACTTAAGCTTTCAATCAAAAACTGTCAGACTGAGCTTTTTTGTCTTTTTCATAATTTTTTTCACTTGATTTTATTTAAAATTTTGTATGACAAGTTTTTAATACTTATTTAATAATCTATAGCATTGGCTTGTCTCCAGGAAAAGACATCTTTCCCCACTGGAGCAAAATGTTTTGGTATATTCTCAGTGCCAAACAGTATTGAAGATAAACTTTATAGAAATGTTTTCTTTTAATTACTTCTATTGGAATTTCCATTCTGCAAACAAGTAGAAATCAGACATATTATTCTGATTTCAGAAGATATCTTTTATCCAAAAGAGTTTAGAATTTCCATGGGCTGGAAATTCTCTTTTTTTAAGAAGCGACCAAAGCTGGGCTGAACAGACCATTCTCCTCCAGCAGTGAACCTAAACAGGGCTGTGCTATGCTGTCTGCATGCAAGGCAGCCACAGCGGCTGATCGCTCCCTCAGTGATTTGTGGAGGAGCATCCTTTAGGACAAGAGGATAAGGTTTACATGTGTCCTACATACAAATAATTTTAACAACAACTTTTTCCTGCATTTATTCTTTTTTTTTTAACATCAAAGAGAATGATCAGACCCTGGGAAGCACAATATTAACTTCTGCTTTTAATAAAAGGTAAATACAGAAACAACATGCAAATGAAAAAAATAGTCAAATCTGCCACAAATGTTCTGAGATCTGGTAAACATTTCATTTCTGGATTGTATAAAAATACAACAGCTGACAAAGATGTTCTTTATGGGAAAGTCTGACTGTGGAGGGTTGAGAACAATGTGAGTGAAAGGTTTTTATAAAGACTCCTAATTTGAAAGCCCATTGAGTAAAACAAAATAGCACGGATGCCTCCACTTCGAAGTGAGCTAAACAGTGTACATGCATTCTTGTCCAGGTAACTGGAATTTTTCCTAATCATTAAACAGTCGGGTTTTTTTCCTGACAAGTTTGGAAAGAACCCTTGCCTTCAGAAATTTAAAGGGAGGAAGTGTCTTTTTTTCCTGTCTCTCAGGCCTGAGCAGCAGTGCTGTCATTCAGTGTCCTCTGAAGACCAGCACAGGCGCACTGGCCCTTGTGGAAGAGGGAGGGTTGCATCATGCAATGCCTCCTCTGGGGTTGCTGTTTATATTCTACTTTACCGAAGCAGTTGAGCCAAGTTGTGTCCATGACAAAGGCCAAACATGCTGCTATGGAGCTAGGAACCCACACCAGCTTGGTACCCTGCGATGCACGTTACAACTGATCCAGCAAAGTGAATAAACAAGCGTGCAGATGAGTGTACGTGGGCATCAGGCAGGGGAGCAGACCCACTGCAGCTTACGGGGCAACTTCTGTGCTTAAAATGCAGACGGAGCGTATGTTTAGTGAACCATGTCACATTCTTGTTACAGGCTAAAAATTCCAAAGTAAAATGTGTAGACAAGCCTGGTGTGAGAGCCTATTTAAGGAAGTTGTCTCCGAGTCCTGGAGCCATCTGTGATATAAAAGTATACTGCACGGACTCCTTGAATAAAAGGATTCACTGGCAGGGCTTGCTGGAAATCTCAGTCAGAGATGCTTTTCATACAGCAGGCATATAGATCTTCCACATGATGAATCAGATTTACTAAGAACGTCTGCTGCTTGGAAGTGATTTCAGGCTTGAAGAATGTCTTACTGGAGGCCTGATTTGATCTGGGGAAGGGAGCGGGGGTCACATGCTGCTGGAGTAGACTTGATGTTCTTTTGGGCTGACCTCTAGAAATAATAATCCTAAGGAAGAACCAGTTCAAGGACTGTAGGCTAGTACCACTTGGAAACTAATTACAGCTCTGGTTGTGCACAGCACTGAAGTTTCCCTCGTAGGCTGCAGCACTGATTTAGTTGGTATGTTAATACGGAAGTCTAAATTAAATCAGGCTTGTGTCAGTGCTATCGAAGAGGCACATTCACTTAGCCCTGCAGTTTTATAAAATGCAAAGAAAGAAAACCATATGGCAGATTAGGGCAAATTGCTTTAAAATTGTGGCTGAGAGCCAAGGGAAAGAGAGTGAGCTTGAGAGAGCATTCACGTCTGTTTGAAATATGCCCACTTTCACTCTCCTGCTTTACGCGCTTGGAAGTGGAAGGCTCATTTCCCTGTGAGCTGAAATGTATTAAATACTTCACATGACTTAAAGAAAGTAATGTGTCCAGTATTTGTGGAAGTTACATTAAAAACATTTTTTTTAATTGGGATTGGATTTACTGCCGAAGACTGAATAAAAGAGCTTAGTGCAAGCCCAGGAGCTTCAAGGGGGGAATGAACACATGTAATAAGCAACACTTAGTAGACAGTCCTGGCTATTATTACTGCACATATAGCACAACAGTGACTACACGATTTATGCAGGAACTGAAATCATTGAGCACTGAAAATAAATATAATAATGATCCTTGCCCCAAAGAGCTTTCAATGTAGTTTTATTTTCTGAGCCATGAGAAGCTGCAATAAGGAAATGAAACAGTAAGGACAATAAATAAATGGCACTTGGAAAATCTCTTTCCTTTTAATAACCTAGAAAGGTGTCCTAGCACTTTGTCATTGAGAATAAGGAGGAAAAATGAAAGATTGCATTTTCTTTGTAGGAATTTGGCTTTGCTGCACAGTTCCTCTGAGGCATTGCACCAGCTTTCTGTGGACACTCCACGGATGCCTGGGACCAGGACAAGGCAGGCTCCTAAGGAGTTAATACTCTCAATACACAAGAGTGAATGAGTACTGACACAGGGTGATCAGAGAGAGCATCTGAGTCCTTAGCATTGCTCACTGCAGTGGCCAGACATACCCTCCATGTTGCCAGAATGGCTTTGTCACATCACCAGCATCTTCTGGATGAAGAGGCTTCTTCTTTCTATCCTGCAGGTCCTAAACCCTTCTTCTTAGAGGGGTGTCAAGCCAGAAGGTTCAGAAGCTGCAACTTCAGGGGGTTGCAAGTCCAGATCTGTATAATGCCTCTGAATTTCTTTTCTGAAGCCTCATCTCCTCTACCTCCAGTCAGGACTGTCCAGCCTGTGGCCAAGAGAACTACTGCACCTATCCCTGAACAGTGAGGGTCCTCCAGTGCCAGGTCAGTGGGTGATTCCACCAGCTGCCACCCTAACATCACGACCCGGTGGCCAGCCTACAAGCTACCCCCAAACAAACATCCAGCTCTCTGCTCCGAGCTTCAAAAAAATCTTGGTCTAACTGCTGAAAATGCTTTCGGAGGCCTCTGCCTTGTGCGCAGGGCTGTGCTGCACCGTGTTATCAGTGTGGGGTACCCAGCAGATACTGCTCTGGTTTCCATGGTAACTCTCTCTGTGCATTATATAGTCTGTTACTTACAGCTTTCATTAGATTTAACATTCAAAGAGACATTGATTAAAACGTGACATTCCTAACACACCGAAAAATCCATTTTGTACAAAACCCTATTATGTGGCATAGACAAACTGGTTGATGGCCAAATTAGTTAATAGATATTTCAGATGACATTGGAACAGACCACAAAAGGACGAATTCATATAAAGTTAAATGTCTAAGTGAGCCTCTCACAAACTTAGCAATGCAGACTGGAGAAATGTGGTACATGGGTGCATCAGGGACGTCTCATGTAAAGTGTGTCTGCTGAATCCAAATTTAACCTGAAGTGACCTCATTTAATCCTTTCCCAGTAGTGATCTTAAAAAGTATTGAGGTGCTATTGAACCAAGATGTCTTTCTAGCCAGGGAGGCGGCAGTAGTATCTTGGAGGATGATGGGTGTCACTTTCCCCTCGCTAATTCCCATCCCTCAGCCAGCTGGATTTTGCTGGCAACTAGGACTTGTATATGGTCGTCTGTGATGGAAACAGCAGTGCAAAAAGGCTCCGAGTTTCCAGCTATGATCTGCCCCCACCTTCAAAATGTCTTTGTTCACCAGCTGCTATCCCAGGGCTTTCTGCTCTTCACTTACCGTCACACGGTATAAGAACTATATTCATTTCTTACTCTTACCTTTGGGCTGAAGATCTCCACCCATCATCTCCCTGATCCCAGACTTTGCTCCACAGCAGGACTTGGCTGGGGGTGGGGGGAAGGTCAGCAGAGACCTCACAGAGGCAACAGTGCCCTAGTGTGGGAGGGGGACAGAGGTATGGGTCAGAAACTCAGGGCAATCAGGTAGCACAGAATGAGGAACATGACTAGCATCAAAAGCACCACAGCTGAAATGGTAACTAATAAAATGTGGCGTTTTGATACAATACATACTTAGAACAGTAAAACTATCATGGTGCCAGTGCACTCTTCATTCCCAGTTCAACCCCCTAATGATTTTCATTCTCATCTACCTCCTGCTTCTGCCTCACTCTACACCTAAGTACAGGGAGAAATATCTGGATTTCATGGAATTGTAAAACCAGCTCCCACCCAAGGAGATGCATCTGCACAGCCTTTCAAGCAGAACACAATCACGGGTCTGGCTGGACACCGAGGGGTCATCTAGCCTGTTGTTCCTCAACTCTTTTTAACCCTACTTTCAGATAACCTTTTTGAAATTATGCCAAAGATCATCTAGTACAGCGTTGCGATGATGGTTTTCATTTATATCTGAATAAAATTCAGCTACCCTGGGAAAAGTCTACAGTGACTTTTATTTTTCCCCATTTTGTTTTCTTGCTTGCATGCCTGGAAATATATGTGTGTGTATTTATATTTAAAAGCTTTTGAAGTTGTTTCAAAACAATTGTGAAATCACCTTGTGATGTCTTACAGAAAACCAAATGGACAACAGATCACAGCTTGAGAAACATTCATCTACATTTGATGTCTATATTGGGAGGAGATGAATTGCACCTTAAGGCTATCTCTACACTAACAAATTAAACACGGCCAGGAAACAGTGCTGGGCACTGGGGTTCAATCATCCCTACCAAAAAATTGTTAGAGCAATTTCTGGCGCAGCTTTGGCCTGCACCAGCTATCACTACCAAATATCTGCTTGGCAGAGCTCAGATGTCAGCATGGGCAAGGAACCATTCCCAAAATTAATTTTCTGCACGGCCACTCTGTTTTGGATGGTAAGAGAAACTGCAGGCATGGACCTAGTCAGAATAACCCAGTTTGGCCTCACTGCGAGGAAATAAGCCTGGTACCATTTGTTTTACTCATATATAGTTTAGCTGATGTGGCAGACACTAAAATGTGGTCAGATGAAATACTGTCCGTCTGTCCTCCATCTCAGAAGGCGTCACCACATTTTATCCTGTCACCTGTCACTACAGAATCAGAATATTTTCCCAAAGCTCAGTAGGAGTGATAAAGTCTCCAGCAGATTCCATGGTCTCTGGGATCCAGCTATTTAGCATAGTGCTTTCATTAGACATTGCCTTTCCTTTAACAGGTTTAATTAACAGTTTCTTTCATGAGATTTAGGAGTTGAAAGGTGTACCAGAAAAGCTGGTACAGAAAACCCTTTATGGAAATTAATTTTTTTTTCATTTTAGGTCTCTAGAAATAAGTATTACAGTCTAGGCTAGTAATATACGCTTTCACTGTACTTACGGACCTTGATAATCTTCTCCAGAGTGTGATTCCTCCCAAAGCAGACATTTGGGAGATGTAGAATTACTCTAGGAGGGATTTACAGACACTTCCTCTGGTCATAAAAAGACACAAGACCAAATTCTCAGGCAAAATAAATTTCAATCATGTAGCGTACATTTCAAACCAAAATAGTGAAAAAGAGTTTCAGAAAGGAAGTGAATAACCGAAACAGAGCAGACTATTTTGGAAGGCCATGCTATCAAGGCTAGAGTGATTTCCCTAATATTTTGCTTTGAATTAAGGTAAAAGCTGTACGATTTTATCTCCATAACAATGAAAGATAATTTTATCTAAAAGATTGAGAAAAAAAAGGGTTTAAGTCTTGACTGTGCTTCAGCATTCTACATAACAAATGCATATTGACATCCTTCTATACTTTGTGTGATTCATTCTTTCAAGCATTGATTGGTTACAGCAAGGAGTCTGTCTATGTATTTGTTCAGTGAACAGTGCGATAGTGTCTCCATGGTTAGTTGTTCCTCAAGGTGCTACCATAAATAGCTACAAATAAATAATAACCTGTATCTTTTCTCTCTCTGTTTTGCTTAGCTAACAATGCAGTTGCTTCTTAACTTGGACTTTTCCTCAGAAGGATTTTCTGCAATCATACAAAACACACAGGGGGGGGAGGGAAAGAAAGTCCGTAACTCAATACTTGCTCAGATTTCCATCTGCTACCAAATCACTGTTTTATATCTTGAATACATCTCCTGTGTTGCCTTTATTTTGCAATTGAGCAGAAAATGAGATTTACCCAATTTCCAGATTAGTCCTGTGTGTAGCATGAGCACAGTTCAAGAGCCCTTATCAAGTTTTGGAGGAGTTTATCTCAGAGAGTTCAAACGGTTACCATTCATTACGCTGCAGCTGTATTCTCCCAGAATACAAAGGACTCACGGGTTTCAGTATAAACCAATGCATGATCTTTCTTGGTAAAGAAAACCCCACTTTTTGTTGATATTTTCCAATGGAACTGAACAAGGAAAAGAAAAGAGGACTTGGGCAGATGGTGGGGACAGGCTGAATGCTGCTTAGTCTGCTTCAGAACATCCGTCAGACTCACTGCCAGGAGCAGTCCTCACTGAAAAAAATGGTGTTTCTGTGCTATTTTTCAAACATAATTTTTCAAACCTTGGAATTCTCGATCTTGCCTGTGAAAATGCCAAAACCCAAGCTACACCTCGAGCCATTATAAGCCACCTCACCCACAGCTCCACTCAGTGGCTGGAGGCTGGGCTGCCTCGCCGTGGAGAAGGGCAGCAGAGACCACCATGGCCAAGAACAGACGCTCCCATTATAAGGGGATAGGTCAAAAGAGATGCTGAATGCCCCAATGAGTTCAGCAGGAGACAAGATCGTTCAGCATCTCAGCTGGTCAAGTCCTACGAACTTGACACTTGCGGCCTTTATTTTGCACGGCACCCAAAAGCAGTTAGACTTGTTCCTTTCAGCAGGACTGCACGCATGAGTGGGCTCTGCTCAGGACAGGAGGGTTGTGAAAATGGGCTCAGCTGTGAAGTACTGACTCTCTGTTATTGCGATGAATGTCACCGGTGGGAAATCATTGTCATAGGAGTCTGTAAGCCATGTCCCTCCATTATATCTGGTCTGAATATATTTGCATAAATTTAGGAAGCAATTCATTTCAGCAGTAGACAGTACAACATAGACAATAAACAGTAACACTATGCTTTTCAGACATATTAATTGTACTCAAAGACTGAAGTGAAACATGAGGATTTCCAGTCCTAGCAGTGCTGAGTTGTTTCCATTTTTCCAGGGCCGGCCCATGGGTGTGAAGGTGATGGACATGCGGTGTTGAACCCAGCACACACTTCTTTTCCCCAGTTTTTCCCTGAGAGCAAATTGCTTGCTTTTTCTTTTTGCATTCCCACTCTTTCTTTCATGTTTGCTGTAGGCTGTCAATGAGGCACTTGACCTCCTTTTGAGGGTCCAGGTATACTGGGTTTCCTGTGCAGCTGGTGCCAACGCTGCTTCACCGATCACTTGACGGGGGAAATCCTGAGAACCAGCCAGCTGGCACCTTCTTTGCCAAAACCTAAAAATGTTGTTGTCTCAAACTTTTAAGCCCCTATCTGGAGACTTATAAATCCTACGCTCTTGTCCAGGCTAAGATAGCATGTGTAACAACATGCAGCATGCTCGATTTTGCTGGAGAGTGAAGGGGCGAATGCCTTCCAGGGAAGTGTGCCACAGATGCACAATGTATTTTCATTGAAGGAACCTGGACTTACCGGTAACATCTGAACTATTTATTTTTGCATACGGTTGTTATGAGGGAAGATTTACTTTAAAAGAAAGAGATCTGGGGAAAGAAAATGTTGTTTTTCTGTTTATTTCAGCTTGTTTATTTCCTGAATTTGGCAGCATTTTCTATATAGTCAGCAACACAGTTTCCTAAACCCTGGCAGAATTATTTTACCCTATTGTCTGTTTGAGTCTTTCACACAGAAACAGGAAAAAGAAAAATGTTTGTTTTTTTTTTTTTTTAAAAAAAAAGGGTTTTCAAAGCTTGTGAAATACAAACAACAAATTATTGTTGTTATTCTTGTCCTTCCTCCTCTCCATCCTATAGCTTATGACATTTTTATCGCAGTACATCTGCAAAATTTGTCTACATTTTGCCCGCCATGCTGATACAGCTGTCTAGGTGAAGCTATACTGGTATAATCCCCAGTGTAAACAACTTTGCTCTGCTTTAAGCGTAGCTTTTCAATTTAACTTAAACCTTTTCTTAGGAGGCATAAACAGACAAAAAAAATCCACTCTGATATTGGATTAAGACCGATCGGTTTGAGGTTTATTTGTATCCTACCCTCAAAATCTTTTGCATAGAGACCAGACCATATCTGAAGCTCTTTTGAGAGAAACTGTGTAAGCATATACCATGTTGTTGTGGTTTAACCCCAGCGGGAACTAGGATGATACAGCCGATCCCTTCCCCGCCCCCCCTCTCCAGTAGGACAGGGAGAACAGGGAGAAAAAGGAAAAAAATACTCATGGGCTGAGATAAAGCCAATTTAATAGAACAGTAACAGAAAAGAAAGTAGTAATAATAATGGTAAAAGAATATACAAAATTGTTATGCAATACAATTGCTCACCACCCATTGCTCAGTTGCTCAGCCCATCCTGAGCCGTGACTGGGGATCCCTGCCCCCCAGCCAACTCCCATTTATATACTAAGCATGACGTTTATTGTATGGAATATTCCTTTGGCCAGTTTGTCCTGTCTATGCTCCCTCTCAACTTCTATGGGAAGCTGAAAAAGTCCTTGACAACAAACCTTACTTGACAACAACTAAAACAATATGTGTTATCTACATTATTCTCATACTAAATCCAAAACCCAGCAGCTGCTGGGAAGGAAATTAACTCTCTCCCAGCTGAAACCAGGACACACATTCTTTGGACAAGTTTAAGCTTGCTGTTGTACGCTTCCAGACTGAGAAGAAACTATCTGACCATCTTATGTGATGTTTAGCGCAAGCTAATAAACCTCATTGAGGCCCAGTGCTGGTTGGTTGTAAGTATGAGAGCATATACATGTTTTTTTGTTATTCCACTCAGAGTAGACACAATGAATTAATGTTCACAGTATAAAATGTAGACATACCTGAAATATCTTTAATTGTATCATACGCTGCTATAATAATCCTTTACCTGTTCTTTAAAGGAGCATCATCAGACCAGACAACTCTATCAGTTATGGCAGAAGATCCTTATGTCTACCAGTAATTTACAGCTACAGCTCTTCCGACGTTGACCTACTAGAAATCATGGACAAAAAGCCACCACATACAGTACTGTACCTGATTTGAGCTCAGTGCACGTGGGATGCTTCTGACTTCTTGGATTTGCTACGCTCAAGAGCGTCTAATCAGTCCAGCAAGAAATACGACAGATCTGATGCTTTTGGAATAGCTAATGTTGTAATTCATGCTGCACAGAGCTGCTTCTGGGATGCTGGCAGCTTTGGGTAACTGAGTGAAAAGTACCAGCTCTGACTTCTGCCCACTCTTCACTCTTACTTTGCTCAGGTTTAAATGGCTATATAAACATATAAACAGTTCTGATGGCCAGACTCACCAGCAAACTGTGCCTACTTTGTGCTGTTCTGCAATAAAACTGCATAGCACATACCCGTGGAAACTGAGGTACAGCTCTGTTTAATGGTGAAAAAGAATCCAGAAAACAAAGGAGAACTTTTTATATATACATGTGTGTGTATATATATAAATTGTATCTTTTGTATCCTAATAAAATTAATTCCCCATTTCTTTTTCTTCAATAACTTCTTAAGCTACAATATATTTTTCCTTTTTTTTTCTGCAAGTGACAGGACCTTGTTTCAATAACTTGGCAGCAGTTAACAGCAGGTCTCCATGACAGTCCTGCAAGGAACAGCTACTGACTTCTGCAAACCTACTTAATTACAAGTGGCTTACCTCTGGCCTTCCTTTGACACCCCTGTTAGAGTTGGACAACAATTCTTGCAAGGGAACTGGACCACTGAAAATATTCCAAATGTTAAAGACGACTGAAGACTTTTTATTTCTCTTCACTTGAGCCTTGCAGACATTTGAACACATAAGTTAAAATGTATTCAAGATCACATCTTCTCTGCATGTGATGAAGATTAGAAATTGAAACACAAACAATGCCTAGTAGTAAATATATACATTCATATATATACACTATACTTGAAAATCTCTATATATCTTTGCCTGTATAAATGTGTGTGTGTATAATCTCAAATATGGATTGTAGTTAGAGATGAAACTGGCTTTCATAGTTGGGCTTGGATCTGGCTAGTTAATTCAATGTGTGATGGTACCATGCTTCTATGAAAGGTCTTTTCTCTCACAGTGCTCTCCAGCTAGTGCGCACACGGTTTAGCCATGATGCCTCAGAAGACATATGTCCTCCAGTGGATCCCTTGTCCTATGTATGGCAGAGGAAGCATTTTTCATTTATATTAAGGCTGTTTCCTCATCTGGGATTTAACAAACGGGAACATTCACCCCCAGCCTGGGGGGCCAACCTGATTTTCAGCCTTGTTGTGTGGTATGTCAGAAGAATTCTCCTGCAGAGATCTGCTCCTGCTTTCACTGATAGGAAACTTTCATTAATTTCAACAAGACTGGGTTCTGGTTTCAGTCCTGAGAGATAACTAAAAAATGAGAATAACGTAGCTTACTGGTGAAGTGTAATTACCATATCGATGACAAACTTTTTTTAGCATACGACCTGGCATACTATATTTTGGGCCTTGAAACAAAACCAGTGATCAGTTCTTTATAATGCATTACCTAACAGGGAATAGAGACATGATGGATTTTAGGCACCAATGATGTGGAGAGGTAACAACCTTTAATTAGGTCTTCCTTCGTTCACTTCGTGTCTAACAAAGCAGCAAATTCACAGTTCAGTAGCAAATGAGAGGTAATCAAAAGAAAATACTCATTTGTTTAACTTGTGCTCATGTCTTTTTCAGATTAAGATCTTTTATTATTGTTTGCTTTTCACTTCTTTCACAGGAAGAAGAATAGATCCTGTAGATAAAAAAGCTCCAAAACAAGTATTCAGAACTGGCACCCTGTCAAAACCTTCAGATTGAGAGAATCTCATATAAAATATTGGAATCTCTTTGGTCTTCAGTTTCTGTGAGAAAAAGAAAGGGTCATTACCTTCTCCTATTATAAATCAATTGTTTGATTCCCGTAAGACAACTGGTTTGTATGCCACCTCCAGTGCAAAGTGACTTAGAGAGGCAATACCTCTTCATATGGCCAAGGGTAACCTCTCCATGTTAGGGACCCAGCTGATAGAAAGTGTAGGTGGCACTGTTTGGAGTGTCTTTCCTGTCTCCCTCAGGAAAGACAACTTTTCCACATCCTGGAAATATCCAGATGCTTTGAAGGCCCTCTCGGGATGACAACAGCAAGCCTACAAGAGCACTGCATATGGCACTTAAACCATTCTGGATATTTCTTGGCATTCAGGTAGTACTAAACTGAGCTACAAGCCAACTTTTTCCCTATTCTAAGGCTGCCCCTAACTATAGCTGCACATTTGGATGAAGGCTTTTCACCACTTTGCACGTGTTTCAGCAACCTTTTCTTTCAATTACTGATTCTTACTAAATAGAATCATAGAACCATAGAATCATAGAATCATAGAATCATTAAGGTTGGAAGGGACCTTTAAGATCATTGAGTCCCACCACTAACTTAACCTGACAAAACCACTTCTAAACCATATCCCCAGGTACCACATCTACCCTTTTTTAAAACACCTCCAGGGATGGCGAATCCACCACCTCCCTGGGCAGCCTATTCCAATGCTGGATAACCCTTTCAGTGAAAATTTTTTTCCTAATATCCAACCTAAACCTTGCCTGGCTTAACTTAAACCCATTTCCTCTCGTCCTAAATAAATATGCCCATACAGCTTTTCTGTAAGAAATAAAAAGAATGCTATTTAGAATATTCTTACGTGTAGAGTATCTGGGTACCTCAATAGCTAAAACTCACATTAATTTTCAGCTTTGGGATGCTGTACTTAACTGGTTCAATGTTTGATAAATAGCCTGCCAAACTATGCCTTCACGTATGCAAAACCACAGTAAATCATGTTAAATCTGTGGAGTGTTTATGATGGTATAACTGAAAGCAGAATCTCTTCCTTTATATATATGTAATATTATTAAAAGAAAAATAAAGAAAATCTAGTAGAAATTGTGTTCTAGCTCAAAATTTCTATTGCAGAGTTGCTTCTTGTTCAGTAATGTAAGGTTCAGGGTGTAATGGAAATGAATGAGAAGTAAAGCAGAATGGAGAGTGGTAGTTGCTTTACAGGAGCTGCTTGCAAAGTATTTCTTACCATGTGCATCACCAGTACAAATTGTTGCTTTGAGCCAACTCTGCAGACATTTAAGTGGTGATTGTATAGTTTTCTGAGCTCCATAGGTCTCTTTGACCATAAATATTCTTTCTTAGAGACTAAGCATGTGCCTGTGCTCTTCTTGGCTCATTAGGCTTGGTTCTTGACTGGGGAAAAATATTCAGTGATGGCATAATTTAAATACCGTAGACTGTAGAGCTTCAAAAAGAGAATTCATTCACAGTAGATGACACAGATTTTTAACCTTTCTTATGCCCTTTTTATGGAAATGAAATGCAAGACTGACTTAAAATAATTACCACTAGAAAGTGAGGGTTGATTTCCAGTTAAGAGGAATGTGTTGTTTCAGCCCTGCCTTTTTCTTTTTTCTCTTTCAGGACTTCTTAGATTCACATTTCTATTATTACAAATGTTATACTTAAGCTGTACTGTTTGTGGCCTTATTTCTTAAAGTTGGACATTTTCTTTAAAAAAGATAATAAATACATCTGAGATTGCTAAGCATTGCAACTTGTTAACACACAACGTTAACTGAATTTAAGCTCTGAGTATAGAAGTGTGTAACTGAATTTGGGGAAATTATATATATATTCTGCCCCTCAGTCTTCCCTCTATGACCCTTAAAACATTCCCTCAAGACTTAATTCTCTCTGCCATGAGGGACAAGGGCTTGCAGTGTCAGTGCTGTCAGGGAAATGAAATTAGAAGAGATGTTTAATCTTACCAAGTGGGCAGGTGAGAACTAAAAGACCTCAGATAGCATCCGCTATATGGCATCAGTGCATTTGAAAACCAGCCACTGCATTACTGACTGTTGAGTGACCCCTTCACTGCCCAGGCCAATGGGCACAAACTCTTCGTTAGTGTGATGGTACCCACGGACCATGAGGAGCGTTCATTTCCTGACATTGTGAAAGGCTACCACCAACATCGGTTTGACCAGGCTGCATTATCTTCAAATATTAGTTAATTTAAGCTTTGAAGAAAAAAGGAAAAAGTTTAAGATAATACATATACCACAAAGAAAATTCCCTCTCCAACAATAGAGCTTGGTCTAGTTTGTTTCCGTGACACAATCTAAAAGGAAATACTCACCACCCCCACCCCCACCGCCAAACACAAACTGAGCTTGATTTTCTGTTGCATTTTATGTCCTTTGTGCTGTGTCGGGGCAGGTTTTTATTGTAAGAAACTAGTGAAAAAATATGTTTGTAGACAGTAACTTTCCATTGCTGCAACCTGCCTGATCCATCAACCTGGATGTAAGGAGTGGGATGAGCAAGGCAGAGCTCCTGCTGCTTTTGAGAGACACAAAAAAGGCACTTGAGCAGTGCAATACAAAATGAAGAGTCCACAGCTAACGTTCGCACATCCCTTTTGCATCCCAGGTACAATGGAGCCACAGTTCACCCTGTGGTGGACATAAAAACTGGAATAAACAAGGCCCATCTTATTTATAAAATATTTGAGGATACTATAAAGTGAAAGTGCAACATGAGGGTAAAGAGCAGAATCTGCCTCATCCTGTACATATGCATAAATGTACAGATAAATTGGAGGACAGACAGTGTTGGTCTTTACCAACGTTAGATTAGACTGGCATATAAAGACTTATTTCTTTCTTCCGGCCAGCAGCAGAAGATCCAGTGAAGACAGGCAAAGCCAATGACAGAGGGCTGCATAAGCCACTGATGAGCGCTCTTCTTGCGCACAGGTACTTCTGTGGAATGCTTTTTCCCCATCCACAAAGACAGCTTCAGTAATCCCTCTTCCCATCAGCCCTCCACAAGGGCCGCAGCATAGACATGCAACCTAGCCCCAAATAACACTGCTAGCACAGCTTACTGTAGACGATAACAAAATCATCTAGCCCTAGACAAAGAATTACACCAAACTGATTTTTTTCCTAGCTTGTACACCCAAAGTGCACCCTTTTCCCCTAGAACCAGGAAAAAATTGCTTTGAAACAGCAGTATGACCTGGAAGGGTTAGCTGTTTTATCGACTGCAACTTACTTTGTCACACCTCCAGCTCTGCAACAGGGTTGTCATACTTGGCACTGTCATAACAAGCAGAGTTTGAAATGGGAGGCTTCTTCTAGGCCAGGTGTGTAGCTAAGGAGATGTTTGCCCTGGAGACAAATCTGAAGAGGGAAGGGGAAAAAGTCAACAAAGCAGATCGACTTTCTTATGAATAAGCAATTTTAAAAGTAATTTATTAATTAATGCAATGCAAAATTCTTTTTTAAATCTGGTTGTTTCTTATTTCAACCTCTTTTACAATTAAAAAGGTAAAAATAGTAATTATATGGATATTTCATTTCTTAACTAAAAATATGCAGCTCATGCCAATCATCCATCTCTGCTTTATTATTGACAGTGCAAGCCGTGTCTGACAGCCGTTTGTAACCGAGCTGTCTTTATTTGCAGTTCCACATACACTGCCATGGAATTAGCCAAGCTGTAGAATTTCCAGACTTAAATCTCAGCAATTAAAAGCTCAGGCTTTACCTGAATCTACTTAGCTTCTGAATTTAAAAGGTATCGACTTTTACTGGAGAAATCACAAATGTTTGATTCCACCAATACCATTTTTTGCCTAGAAACCTCTTGTCCTAATACTGACGCGGTGTGACCCCAGCTAGCTCACACATTTTCATAATGTCATAAACAGAGTTTAGCACATCTACTGGCACAGGGGGTCACAATAAAAGTGCTGCCAGACTCTTTTAGAGACCTATCCACACAGCACTATGTCACGTTAGCGTGTCTCCGAAAGCGGTATACGGTGGCAGTAACTACACAAATACCTTTTTTACTGAAACAAAACCTGAAGAAGCTGATAGCAGTTTCTACGAATTAAGCTTGCAAGAAAAACCTCTTGGTGGGTTCCCTTCACAAAACCTGCTCACAACAAAAGGAGATTGATCGTATCTCCCCAAACCAAGAGTGCGCATTTCCACGTAAACTCTTACCATATCAAAAGTACATCATGCTACATAAACACAGGGTCATGTGGTCAGCCATTAACTTAAATGAAAGGAGTTACGGAGAGGTGTGACTCTGACTTCACAAGCGAAATGCCTTTGCTTTCATCATCACTAATAACGCAACTATCCACTTTTTTTAAAACACAGAAAAGAAAAAAAAACACCACACATTTGAGGCATCAGGAAATGATTCATCTCATAAAATATTTAATCTCCACACATCAAAGTATTACATGCATGCATTGCACTCCTTGTCTTCTCCACTCATTTACACTCTGCTAAAACTGACATTTAGAAAATAACTAACCTCTGTTATCCAGCTACAGGCACTTCACTAATCGTGAAAGAAGGAAGTTCACTAAGATTGAAATTATTGAGACTGGGAGTCATGCATGTGACGGGAAGTTTATTAAACACCAAGAACAAAGTTTCCTTCACTCGGCTGCAATGCAGATCTCTTATCTGTGGTACAAATCTTACTTTTTTCCCAGATGTCACTACATTTGTATGATGTGGAGATACTTTGCCTTTTAATGTCCTAGTGACATCAGCAGGAATCCCACGAACGCAACATAAGCGTGACATGAGTTTCAAATTTGAAACATACTTCATACTTCCTTCGAGTGAGTCTTATATGAGCAAGAAAAGCAATAAAATGCATGCTATCCTTTTGTAACTTTACCTTTTTTAAAGTGGTAAGTTTTATGTCATAAATAACATCTCAGCCTTTCCACTGGACACTTTTGTATTACTTTATGTTTACTTGGCTAATGCAGATAAATCCCATCTCTAGCATTATTCACAGTTGGATTCTTGCTCTATGGCTTGGAATCTATTTTGAAGTGGATGCATTTCAGTTCCTCTACCACTTGTTAACATTTTCATTTGAGGAAAACAGTTTTCACTAGACTTGTCCTTTGCAGAGGCAGGTCTATCTGTCACAATAAGCTTGCTTTGACTTCATTTAGCATGAAGGGTTTGATCTTTAACTATGGAGCTGCCAGTGCTTTAGTTCTCATGATCCAGCTTTATTATTTCTCTTCCTAAGAGGAGTTGTTATCATCTGCAGGCTAACTGATTACATTTATTTTCCCCTCAGAAGCATTTTTAATAGATCAAAATATTTTGTCCTATACTCGGTTTATCTTTCTACTCTTACTCTGCCTAGAACAGACTATGTACCTCAGGGTCTGCCATAAGAAACAAAGCAATACTTCTTTATGTCACTGCTTGATTACAAAAGACATGGAAAGCACTGTAATAATATAGAAAGTAAATTTAGGAACCTAAATAGATTGGAGGTTATAAGGACCAAAAAGAATAAAAGATTATTAGACACATTCCAAGTCAGCTGACATTCTATAAAGCAATGTTGCTGTTCTGATCACGACTATACACTTCTTCCTTTTTTTAAATTCATAGGTGTCTTCATTCTCCTGTTGTTTGTGGATAAGAAGTCTGCTACTGATCGTGTCTAATCTTCAGTATTTTATTCTCATAGATTGAAGGATAAGAATTTGCAGACTGAGCTACTTGAAATAATGTCCCTAGTTACAGGTTATCAAGTGTGACGATAGCTTCAGTCTCCTTGCTGTCTGTCTGAACACATTCCTGACTGGCTGCAGATTATTCTATGCTCTGCGTTATGCTAAAGCAGAAGAGCTACCTAATTTTCCTCTCCTTCTTTCCCTCCACAGCTGCCCTATCTATATAAAAATGATGGGAAAATGATGACCCAGTTGCAGTCTTCACATGTTGTGACCAGCAGTGCTGGTAGAAAGAAAATCCAGAGTATGGAACCTATTGACAGAGGGTACAATTTGTTTTGTAATACGGCCAATTTGCTGTCAGCCTTCACATTAGGAATCTGTTTATGAATATCTGGGTATAGTTGCCTGCTCGTCAGAAACTAAAAATAATTGCTTTGAGAGAGGGAACAGAATTTGCAAATATTTCTCTTTTGACATCTGTGGTCTCGGATGCTACTCTAGCCAAATGGGGACTGTCAATCTCTAATTGAAAAGATCCAGAAAATAGCAGAGTTAAAACAACTTTTTTTTCCTTCTGAAAAGCAGTATCATAGCTGGCTAAATAAGGTCTATACTGGAGAAGAGGGGAGGAGGGAGCATGTGCTTGTGTTGTAATATGACTCCTTACTCATCAGATGGCACCCATCACCATCACAACCACAGCCTTTCACTGTGCTGGAATAAACTAATTATCTCACTGACAGCTCAGGTTTTAATCCCCATTTGTAAGCATTTGTCATGAGCCTTGGTCAGCCAGTTTTTAAAGATTGCCATGAATTATATATTTCTCCCTTTTTAAGACTGACTAAATAAGGACAATTACAATGCCCTGGAATGGGTTTCAATAAACACATTTGTGCTTGCTGCTGCCAGACAATGCGAATAGGACAAAGCTTTTTACAGTGCCGATTGTAAATTAGAGTTCTAATATTCAGTTCTTCTAGAGCTGAAGACTATTCAATGCCCACGACAATACGCAGGGAGAGATCCTCATCATGCTGCGAATCAATGGAGCCACACTTTTGAAAGGGTAGACACTGGCCCCGCAGAATTTATCGACTTCAGCAAAGTGCATCCAAGTTCACATCTCCCTTCATTCTTCCAGTCTGAATGTGCATTACATACACTTACTGGCGAGCAAATGAAAGCCAGGCTTCATCCCCCTTATCTCCAGGCACTTAACTGGGATGTTGTTAGGACCCTGCTTACCCTTCATCTATCCTCAGTAAGGAAGCAGGGGATATTTGTCCCTCAAAGCCCTGGGAAGGTGGTACAAAGGGCAAAACCAATGGATAAAACTAAGGCAGATTTTTTTTTTTTTTTTCAGAAGAGGGGAATAACATCCTTGCAGTGAAATTTGTTGTGGAATATATCTATCCGATGGTATGATGACTAGGTGATATTATTCAGTGGTTGTTAATATTGCACTTGTTATCATGATGCAGGGCCTTTCTCAAAGCAAAAAATTCTCATAATGAAGTAACTAAATGAAACTGCCAAAAATCCCTCATTTTTGTAGTATCTGCTCGCAGTACACTGTTCTATAAGGTCTTAATGAATCAGTGAGGCAGTTTTCTTTATGGAATGCATTGATATTTAATATATAGCTTCAGGAAATACCTTCAGGAAAAGAGCGATTTTCTCCCTTCTTCATGTTGTGTAGCAAATAAACAGCTTGAGCCAGATTCATCACTGGTGAAATTTTGTTCACCTCAGTTGCATGAAATGGGGTTACAGCACAAAGGAATTGGCTTAGGGGCTTTACATTCTAGATCTTCAGCAATCTTTCCACGTAGTGCATGCTTTCCATGTGTTTTGCACACATTTTTGGACACTTGGAAGGATAAACAAATAGTAGACAGAAGCTGTGGGTAGACATAATGTACCACATTAAAGTTATATTAGTAATTTAGGCACTACTTCCAACAAACCATCAATACTCAGAAATAAAGGCTGTTCTGTATTTATGCACTAATTCTGCATGACTGTTTCAGTGATAAAAGTGCTATTGCTTTCCTGGTTGCCTACCTAAGCAACCTATGAGACACTAAGTACTTTGAGTGAAAAAATATTCTAGTATGTAAAAGAAGCAACAGCTAAATACAAAAGAAGCAAATATCTTAACATTCCTTTCCATTCTAACATTTTTTCAGGTTGGAACAGGTTCTTCCTATTCACCTCTTAGCTGTTGTCAAGGGTAAGTGCACTTTTCATTCAGTATCAGGTAACATGAAGGTATTTACATGTTTTCATCCAGTCAGCTTTGATAAACAGACTGTTTTATGGTATTCTCTTCAGTCTTTGAATATTATTATGATTCTTTTCTATCTTTGCAAATGGGAACATCAAAAGTATACATATATTATTTTTTTTCTCTTGGGGAAAAGAAATGGGTGGATAATTACATCTGATGAGCCGGGTCACTTGCAGAGATAAAATCAATTCCCTGCCTCTATTCCCTGGCTATCTATTCACATATCTTTCTAAAAGTTCATTTTAACTGTGTTTTAGTTATGGTTTATAAATCCATACCATGCTTTGTATTATATGACTCTCCCTGTGCTCCAAATCCCTTCCCCATTCCAAGGTGCACTTCAAATTCCCTGCTCCCAGATAATTTTATCCTTGTTATTGATTATTTATTTTGTTAATTTTTGTACTATGAGTGCAAGCTGCATCGGGCTTGATGGACCAAGGCAGGATAAAGGTTGAGGAAGAGTCTAGGGTGGAAGGCGACGTTCAGATTATCCTTCTACATGACAGGCAGAGATGGTATAGATCAGGAAAAGCGGTAGCTGCAAGGACGCATTTGTTAGAAGCAGTGATGGCAGGCAGGAAAATATATGTTTCACTTCATCCATGCTGAATTTGATTTGTCAGATGAGTATACACCAAAAGATGTCAGAGAGAGAAGGCAGGACTTGTGTTTGCACAGAAAGGTTGTATCCACACTAATATATAGTGCAGATGCAGGCACAGGTTCTGTCCCTGGAACTCATCCACCCACACTGTCAAACCACTCTGCAGTCTCTGCCAGCATTTTGACCTTGCCGCTACTCCAGAAAACAGTCTGGAAACCAGCAAAGGTCAGGGACCACTCCCAAAGGGCAATTTAGATGAGACCGTCCTGATGTGAAAGGGAAGAAAATGTAACACTATGGAAGGGGCCAGACCATGATAGCTGCCCTCAAAAAGAGAGAGTGGCTAGGTTTGTTTTTTTCATATGGATGTAGCCCAGTAACCATGTCTGGAGTAGACTGGTGTATTAGTGAATACACAGAACTCCTAAGACATCTAGAAGCTGAACCGCTCTACCTCAACGAGAGCACCCAAAGATGAGATCTTCAAACCGAGTACTTGACATTAGAAACATTTTGGCACAGGCGAGCTTCCTAAGCAGTTTCAATTTCTTTTTTTGACTGTACTGTTCACCTCAGTAGTTTACAGGGCACCTTTTATTATATTTCACAGAAATCTCATCAGTAGTGATTTTATTAACTTCCAAGATACTGATGAAAGTCTTGGAAAAGATGCAGAAATACAGATACCTGCATGGTGATCCTCTATTGACAGATAATTTTGTGATCTGTCAGTTAGCCATCTCTTAATCTGGTATTATTGTTCATGTACTGTGCTGCATTTTGAATAACAGTGTCAGGCAATATGAAGTCATTCACCCTACAGGTGTCCAAATATAGCTACACAACTGTTTTCTCAAACAATCATAATCTTGTCAAAGTATCACATCAAATTCTTTGAGAAAAACTAATTATCTTCATCAATTATGTTCACAGAATCACAGAATGGTTTGGGTTGGAAGGGACCTTAAAGATCATCTAGTTCCAACTCCCTGCCATGGGCAGGGACACCTCCCACTAGACCAGGTTGTTCAAAGCCCCATCCAGCCTGGCCTTGAACACTTCCAGGGATGGGGCCTCCACGGCTTCCCTGGGCAACATGTTCCAGTGCCTCACCACCCTCACAGTGATATTTTTTTCCTAATATCTGTTCTAAATCTCCCCTCTTCCAGTTTGAAGCCATTCCCCCTCGTCCTATCACTACATGCTCTTGTAAAAAGTCCCTCTCCAGCTTTCCTGTAGGCCCCCTTTAGGTACTGGAAGGCCCCTACGAGGTCTCCCTGGAACCTTCTCTTCTCCAGGCTCAACAACCCCAACTCTCTCAGCCTGTCCTCATAGGAGCGGTGCTCCAGCCCTCTGATCATCTTTGTGGCACTCCCCTGGACAGGCTCCAACAGGTCCATGTCCTTCTTGTGTTGAGGGCTCCAGAGCTGGACGCAATATTCCAGGTGGGGTCTCACCAGAGCAGAGTAGAGGGGCAAAATCACCTCCCTCAACCTGCTGGCCACACTTCTGAGGCAGCCCAGGATATGGCTGGCCTTCTGTGCTGCAAGCGCACATTGCATATTGAGTTTTTCTCATCAACCAACACCCCCAAGTCCTTCTCCTCAGGGCTGCTCTCAATCCGTTCTCCACCCAGCCTGTATTTGTGCATGGGATTGCCTCAGCCCACGTGCAGGACCTTGCACTTGGCCTTTGTGAACTTCATGAGGTTTTCACAGGCCCACTTCTCCAGCCTGTCCAGGTCCCTCTGGATGGTACCCCGTCCCTCCAGCATGTTGACTGCTCCACACAGCTTGGTGTCATCAGCAAACATGTTGAGGGTGCACTCCATCCCAACATCCATGTCACCAATGAAGATGTTAAATAGTACTGGTCCCAGTACTGACCCCTGAGGAACACCACTTGTCGCTGCTTGCCACTTGGACATCGAACCATTGACCGCAACCCTTTGAGTGCGATCGTCCAGCCAGTTCCTTTTTCACAAAGTGGTCCATTGGCCAAATCCACGTCTCTCCAATTTAGAGAGCAGGATGTCTTGTGGAACAGTGTCAAATGGTTTGCACAACTCCAGCTGGATGATGTCTTGTTGATCTCCCCTTATCCACCAACGCTGTAACTCCATCACAGAAGGCCACCAAATTTGTCAGGTACGATTTGCCCTTGGTGAAGCCATGTTGGCTGTCACCAATCACCTCCTTATTTTCCATGTGCCTTAGCAGAGTTTCCAGGAGGATCTTCTCCTCACCCTCCACTCCTTTTTAGCTGAATCCCATGTCAGTCCTCTTGCCCCCTCCCCCCTATGATTTGTATCATGCTATCCAGCCTGTGGTTACTCCAGTATTCCTATTTGCCTTTAATGAATAGTGGTACTCTTCTAACACTTTAGCAGTTTCATGAAATTGTCACGTTTTTTCTGGAAGTGACAAGTAAATAACATCAGACAAGGTATATGAGGGACCAGTTCTTTAAGGACTCTTTCATGTAAAAAAAAACATTTAAAAAAGACTATATCTAGAAGATGTTTTTTCAAATCCTTTTTGTTTCCAGTTGGCTGGTGGATGGATGAAGGACTTAATTTTTCCCAAATGATACAAACTCATAGATCATCTTTCCAAATGAAGAAAATACATATATACTGAGCAATTCTGTATTTTCCTTAGCATTAATACTTTGATCGTGTCCAAATGCTTCACCATTAGAAATTCCAATTCTCCTTGCTTTTCATCCCAGTTCCTAGCATTAGTACGCAACTCTTTGACTCCTCATTTTGCGTATCACATCAATTTAGTCTGTTCACTTCTCCTTCAGTTTGACTGTACATTGTATTTGCATTCTAGTGAGGAGATTTGATCCCCTAGCTGTGACTCACAGAGCATCCTATTTTTACAACTCTCTCTCCCGCTGGAAAACAGCCCAATGTTCTGCTAAAATAAAACTTCTACTGCACAAAGTTTTCTCCCTGTACTTGCTCACTTTCCAAAGCCCCAGCAGTATTCCACTGTACTTTCTATACATTAAAAAGCTTGACACAATCCACTGTCAAGAACACATGAAAAGCGTAGAAGTAATAGAAAGGCATGTAAGAGATGTTTTGAAGCAAAAGACAAGACTAGCTGATCTATAGTGGTAAAGAGCTTCAAATGTAAATATTAGACATTTAAATAGGGACCCTAAGACATGTTCATTACACAATTAGATTCCACGCAGAGTATCTGAATAGCAATATGTGCAATCTAATGTGGACAAACCAAAACTATATTGCTCTTTCATGCTTAAGAAAGATGCCAGGTAAGCAGAAAACACTGGCTCTTTTTTTGCCTTTTTTTGGTTAGTAGAAATTTTGACATTGTCCTCAATGGGAAATGGAGCAGGTTTATATTCCAATACATGCTTCCCGTCCTGGGTTCAGTGTTATTGCCATGACCAAGCCCATTCAACTTCTTGCAGCTGTGAGAAAATTGTAAAAAAGCATTTCTCCTACAGAAAAAAAAGGAGATGGCTGCTGAACAGCAACCAAGGAGATCGATCTACACGCTATGCTAATGTTGTGACTTCCCCAGTAACTGAAATAGTTCTGAAAATGCTTTTAGGAATCTGATATGATATGCCAGCAAAACTGGCGCTGCTGGCAATTAAGTGTTTATTATTGACAAAGGTCAGCTAGATTGCGTGAGTTTCAGTGATGGGAGAATACAACTCAACATATATATTAAGAGTGATCAAAAGTTATAGAACATTTAAAATCCATTAGCTAAAATTATCTCTCTAGATAATTTCAACAGGCATAAACAGCAAGTACATACTTTTAAGAGAATTCGGGCTTTCGGACTGTCTTAATGTTGCAAAATTTTAAAAACTGTAATTGTTGGGAGGGTGCTGATACATTCCAGATTGTGAACTGTCGGTGCCCCTGAAGGCAAAGTTGTTTCATAAACTTTAGCATCTTTAAGACTTTTTTCCCACACACAAAAATGCCAGAGACATCAAAGCAAGATATTGTAAAGGTGACAAATTTGATGTTATCTGAATTCCTAGGAAACTGTGTTTAGAATGTACACATCTTTACAAGGTATAGCTCTCAGCTTTACATTGCTGTACTTGTTGTGTGAATTGATAGGATATAAGATGATAATAAGCACTTACTAATTTAAAAGCTTTTCTGAACACAGTATCTTAATCCTGAAAGCTAGGAGGCTGTCTCAGCAAATTTCCTCTGCTTTTTGTTCCAAAATTATTGAAATTAGAACAGTATATTGTGATGTGTTGAACATCTGATCACAGCAGATTACCTAATGTTAAGAGAAGCACAAACCAGATTTTTTTCTGTTTGGGGGTGGGGGTTAACACTTGTGTTGTGCTTAGGGCTAAGACTTATCATAGAATCATAGAATCGTTAAGGTTGGAAGGGACCTTTAAGATCATCGAGGCCAACCATTAACGTAACCTGACAAAACCACTTCTAAACCATATCCCCAAGGACCATGTCTACCCTTTTTATGAACACCTCCAGGGATGGTGAATCCACCACCTCCCTGGACAGCCTATTCCAGTGCTGGAGAACCCTTTCAGTGAAAAAAATTCTCCTAATATCCAACCTAAACCCCCCCTGGCTTAACTTGAACCCATTTCCTCTCGTCCTATCACTTGTCACTAGGGCATTAGACATTTAAATAGGGACCCTAAGACATGTTCATTACACAATTAGATTCCATGCAGAGTATCTGAATAGCAATATGTGCAATTTAATGCAGACAAATCAAAACTTAATCAGATCTGGAAAAGAGCACTCATATTTTCCTTTTATTATGCCCATGCCACCCATCTCTCTTTTTCCCCCTATGGTAGGAATACCTATGATGATGTGATTAGTCATTTTGCAGAACAAAAATGTCTGCAAAGGACCGGAATCATTCACAGCCACACAATTCTATTTCCAGCACCGGACAGCAGGGTGAGTGCAAGCATTTGGCATGTAAACAAGACCTCTCTGTTTATACACATATTGTAAGTATTAGGTGCTAGTGAGTTGTTTCTAGCAGACGTAGAACATCCGGATACTATTATATGTGGGGAAAAAAAAGGGTTGACGGCTTACTTGGAATTAATGTCCTTTTTTCTCATCTATACAGGAGAATGCAAATCTTTTGTAGCCTGGTACAGGTTGCTAAGACTATTTCAAAGCCAGAAGAAAGATCATACAACTTCACAAATGCAAGAACAGACAGCCAAGAAGGTCCACTCACCAAAGACACCTCAGTTAGGCTTCATATTGTGCAGCACAGCCATACATTTCTATCCATGGTCAGAATACAAACGTTGCCTTCGAATTGCGAGGACAAATTTGGGCATCCATCTGAACTTTGGAAGTGTCACCTCTGTCTTAAAAATGGCAGTTGAGTGATATCATAAAATAATTCTTCAGGTACTTTGGACATGAAATTAACTAAAACATCCAGCACTTGCACTCTTGATGTTGTCTGATTTGGCTTGTACTGGCCACTGCAGAAGAAAGGATGTTGACTAGTCTGGAAACACACTGTTTTGAGCACCTTCTCTTAAAAACCAGAGAAAATGGTCATTATTAGAAACTGAATTAAGCACAGAAAGTTTATCAATTGGCATATCTCTAGAGCCAGACAGAAAACAAAAGCCAAGAAAGAAATAATGAAGAGAAATATTTAGAAAGTTCATAGAAAGTGAAACTTTCAGAGGTCCCTTCCAACCCTGACCATTCTGTGATTCTATCTACTACCTTCTGTTGGTCTATAAGGCAGTAAGTGTCAAAATATGTTTCTACTATAACTTATTATCTACACCCATCTACATAACTGATATAATTCAAAAAGGCTATAAAAAGAAACAGATTGCATGCCTTTTCACCATCATTTTATTTAGATGAAGCTAACTTGTTTTTACTACGTTTTGTTGTAAGTGACCCATTTTTTTTTTGTCAGGGTGATCACTACCATTAAAGTTTTGCAATAATCACCTCTGTGACTTCAGTGGCACTTTGTTGTTAAAATACAGGTAAAATACAGTCACCTTCAACACAGAAAAGGCCAACCACCTTCCAAAAAAAAGTCTGCTGAGAATGTCCAGACCAATCTGTACAGTAGCTCCGACAGCAGCCAGCAAGTTCAGAATAAAACCAGGCAAGACAGCTGGAAACCAGCCAGGTGGCAGTCCTAATTTACACATAAGCAGCAGCTCTTATATTTAATAAACCCGCATAGCTTCATGGCACTGTGCCGACATACATTAGCTGAAAGCCCACAGATCCATTTTTTTTCGGCGCTAACTCTCTTTTTCATGTCTGCTGGCTTCCAGAGAGCGTATGCGGTGTCCACCAGCCTGACACATACGCCTTTTCCATAAGCAGTGCTGCTGTACTTGTTGCAGAGCGATGCACGCCATTCCCAATGGGATCAGACGGTAATGACAGCTCCCATAATGACATTGCAATGCTCCTACAGACTGCAGTTCATATTTTGTAAAGGTATCTTTTGTGGCCACACCATTTTTATTTAGTTGGATACGGAGAAATTGAGGTTAGAAGAATAATGACCATTTGTTCTATCTGTGGCAGGAAATACTAATGAAACAATTTGCCAAAGGACAATTACAGGGCTGCTGCTAAGTGTCTCCTTGTTGTGAGACAAGAGATAAGAAAACAAAAGATACATTTTATGGATTTTTTTCTAAGCATTCTTCACTTTCCTCCACCTGCCACTGACAGTGACTTTAGCAGGTGACCAGCATTCCTTTAAGGAGCAAACAGATGACTGGCATTTAAAACTCTCCACCCTTCTGTGTTTGGATCAGGACCAGATTCAGTGCTGACACAGTGAGTTATACACTGAGTGGAAAGAATACAATGCTCAACAGGATAATGGAAACAGAAAGAAGGTTTTCTAATAATACCATTTATTTTCTGAAAGGCTGTTCTTCTTTAAGTAGTCACAATGTTTGACATCAGAAGTTGTTATGTGATGACAGTGAGCTTAGATTTAATTATCATTAAAGTGCTATGGCTCTGGGAAATGTCCCTTGCATTGATCTGCTTTCTTGGAAGACCAAAAAACTGTACGAGACTGTGTCATGCCTCACTCACAAATAACAGGGTTGTACCCTCTGACTAACCCAAGCATTGTATTTACTCACAGGGTAAAACACTGCCATTCACTTATCATACCTGTGCAGATGAGTTACTGACACCAAGAAATAGCAATAGTATGTAGTAAAATATACGTATGTTTAATCGGTGACATTTTATGGTGTAGGGACATGCTCTTCTAATTTGGATGGCTAAAATTACACATTTAAATGCTGCTTCAAGACATGATCACTGTCCCCATCTCCCTTTTTTAATCTAGCTGAGCTGAAGGCTACACTCACAGGGGAGTACTGTTGTATAGGTCTCCTGGATCAAAATGCTTCATTCACTCCTCAGTCTGTCCTTTTGGGAATGCTGTAACGAATCAGGAGAAATACATTTATTTCAAAGTAAGCAACTATTTCTGCAGGCTCTTTGGACAGTAATGGTGGGCTGATATCAAAGACGTCACGTCCATTCCTTTCTCTAGCAGTTATTAGGTGTACTGAGCAGCCACGGAGATCAGACCAGACACTTTCCCTCGTTCCCTCTGCAGAGGTACTAGACTGAAGGACCCCAACATAGTTCGTGTTCTCTATACTAGCTGCTTGTCACTCTGCTGAGAGTGACACAGACATTTCTTTTGTCTGTTCCTTTTTTTTGCTCCTGTTTTTGTTACTTGTGGCTCAACCTACCCAGACCCCCAATTCTTTGATTCTGGGCTGCACTCAGCTCTATATGGACTGTGTTGAGACTTGAGGCTTCTCCAGACATTTAACCTAAAGCTAAGTTCTAAGGCTGTAGCAGATTTCAAGTGAAACAAGAAGTCACATGAATGCAGATCAGCTCAACCTACCTACAGCCTTGGTTCTAGCAGAAGACATTTATTCCACCAGTACAAGCCAGCTTGTGCATCCAGAGGATGTTACATTTGCTGACCTTGCGACTATGCGTAAAGTAAAAAAAACATTTGTCACCGATCTGTGCTTATAAGGTCAATAACATCATCTTTAATATTTCTTTAGGTTAAGACTGAAGATGGAATGGATGAATAATACGCTAATTTGGTAGCTGGACTCATTGAGGAGTGTTTCCAAGCATGTGATTGATGACCTTTATGAACCAGAGCCATACACACATACAAGTGAGTGGAAAGTTAAATAGCTTATTCTCAATTATTGACTTTAATATTGTTCATTTTTAAAATACATGTAGCTGTCCATCTAGCTATGTGAATATCATAGTTAGGCAATCACTGGCTCTTCTGGCTGTGGCATGATACTTACTTTTTACATATGAAAGCTCAGACGAATAAGTAAACAAAATGTCATAAAATTCTGCATGCTCTATTGAAGCAGATGCACTAATATGACATGTATGAGGACCTAACACTCATGTTTCTTGTTTGCAAGTGAAATAATTTTTTTAATGTTGTATTGGTTCACATCAATCCCAAATAGAAAAGACTGTTATTAAAAGACTCAAATGATTTTAGCATCATGTAATATGAAGTTTTACAATATACCCTTGGGCTCCCTCCTCTTGTGCTTATTCAGAAAAAATGGAAATGATAATCAAAATAGGTTAAATAAAGGATTATGAAATCAGACCCCAAATGTTTGTTCATTTTATGAGAAAAGGTGAATAATAAATCCTGAACACTGTAAAATATGGATCAGTTATGCAAGTAGTACTAATGAATTTGAAGAAAGCCTTTTAGTCTCCCAAGTAAATATATAATTAGGCAGTTTTTATTTACCCAGGAGATAAAAACAGTTTGAAGAAACTGTTAAGGCTCTTAGGTAACTTAAACAAACTTTTCTATCTACTGTCTGTCTACTTTGGAAATAGCTCTCTATGTAGTGCAGGTAAAGGCACTCCATAACAGCAACTGCAGCTACAGCAGTATGTGGATCAAAAGGTAACCTGAAAGGCTTTTTGATTTGCCAAAATCTCACCTAAACTTGACATGCCCTGATTTAGCAGTCTATTACACATTTGTTTTTCTGGTTCTTTCATTTGTTCACAACTTAGTACTTGGAAAACCAAGACAGGTAGATAATATGGACTGACATGGCTCTAAAGACTGAGGCAGCTCTCTTGTAACTCTTTTTCAATTTCACAATAAATTCTGCAAATTCAGTTTGTGCTGCACTGTGAGGCGTACAGGAGCCCTTAACTAAGCAGAGTGGTACACTGGGACAGTACACCTCCAAAAAAATTAATGCTTTCCAAGGGTGTGCAGTTCATCCCAAATGTCATCTTACAATTAAGATGCTCTTTGAGTCATAAGTCCATTGATCACTTCTGATTTGGGCTTTCCTGTCTCTTGTTTATATCTCTAGCTCAAGTTGGCTACAATAAGAGTTTGTCTTTTCATTCTGTTGTATAGAACCTGTTTTGGTCAGGTTGTGGGCTTCCACAGTGTTTAACAACAGAAATAATGAATATTATCTTCAATTAACCCAGACTTCAGCACCTGTGATGTATAACCTGCCAATTATTTCAAAATATAAAACAAATGTTATTAGAAATAATCCAGAAGATGGATTCTACTGGACAGAGCCTGTCAGGTAGCAGCAACACCAGGACTGATGCAGATGGAAGACGAGCCAGGAGCTGACAGCGATCACAGCACAGGCTGGGCAGTGACCAGGGCGCAGTCCTGCAGTATCTGAGCAGGACCAGCTTGGTCACAGTGACAGGTCCCACCAGCAGTCCCAGACACGGTGAGGAAGTGATTCATGCCTGGGGTCCATCCAGTCAGGAACAGCAGGAGGCAGGGCCAGAGACAGGACTGGAGACACAGCAAACTATAGTGCAGGTCCAGGCCCATCCAGTAAGTCGGTCAGTAAGACAGGAACAGGACTGGGTTGGGCACAGGCTGTTCTGAACATTCACTGTTCCTAATAAAAACCAACCATTTATGGCCCTGTGGGCTGGTCTTGTTCCCCAGCGGATGTCTTTCAACCTACAAACTGCCCTTAGGACATCTCTGATTGTTTGCGTGAGTACTCATAGCTGTACCTATTCATGTACATTATTAATCAGTCCTGTGAATGACCGAAACACATGATCACTGCTTTTTTAAGACTTTTTGTACCAAGAACTTGTTCAGCAGTTACTCTGGCATATACAGCTTTCAAAACAGTTCAGAATAAATCAGTATATTCAGATGCCAGATTGTGATGAGCAGCTTTTCTAACTATTTTACCACCAGCACAGATCTAAACCAATCCCTTTCTTTTACCTGTCACGAACGTTTAGCCTTAGATTCACTGTTCTTTGCAAATTAACTTCCCCCAAGACTCTGAACCATCAGCTAATCGCAGCAGTATTATAATATCCAGGGCCAACTTAACTTCCTTTAATCTCAGCATCTGAGATTGCTGACATCTTGATGGAGAAACGATACAACCATTTTTGGCCCCAGGCGTGATGTCTTCAAATAGTATGACCATCTTCCATTTTCTGGCTGGCTTTCAGTAGCATATTCAGGCAACCCATTTCATAATTACATTATGTTCCAAATCCATTTTGTTCTTAAATAAAGTGTTCTACTGTTACCCATCAATATTGTATCTGGTGACTTTCCAGGGACAATAAAAACCTATAGCAAGGTCCTTGGTGGATATCAGGAAATATCTAACAGCACTCAAGTGTTCCTAGAAGTGGAACAGGAGAACACAGAATCTTTAGAAACTGAAATAGAGAGACGTACATCAAGGTACAAAACACAGAGAAGAACTAAAACGTTTAACCATGTCGCCTATTAGTAGATTTTTTCAACATTTAAAACAAAGATGGGATTTATAAATAACAATAGTAAAAGAGGGAGAGGATGGTAAAATAAGGAGAATTTTTTTTTCTCATTACTTCTAAATGTTTTGAAAAATAATTTATGTTTCTAGCTCACAAATTATACTTGGAAAGTTGCACTTACTTGATTCAGTAGACTGTAACTGCAAATGCAGCTGTTGAAAACTGAATTGTTTATTCTACTGCTGTGCTTTCCTGGCTGTGACCAGATGCAACCAGCTGTTAACCAGTTGCTTCTCTCTGCTCATCTCCTGGCAATGTGATGATCAACAAGCCCTACGAAGTGGTTATGACTAACTAGAAATAGGAAACAGTTTAGACATTTATCTCCAATCCAATGATATAGTGATGTAGTATTTATTTATTTAAGACTATGAATCTGTTCATAGATTGATTTTAGTATGACTAAATTTGTATTTAAAGTTATACTATGCTTAAAAATAAGCTTAAACACGTGCTCAAATAAGCATCTGTAAAAGCAAAACACAGGCAAAGGGTACAGACAGCATATTTTGGTGTATAGTCTTGCAGTAAATGCTTTAGAATATGACCAAAAATGTTCACGGCACTGATTACATTCCCATAAGTAATGTAAAATTTGTTCCTCTATTCTCTACCATATGGCACATGACTGAGTTTCCCTAGCCCATATTTAACATGCACACCATTTAAACACTGGATTATTATGGGTTCCTCCTAAGCTTTTCAATACTGTGAAAGCACCTCAGAACTTTACAAAAGGTAATGAATTTATCTCACAGCCCTTCTGTGAGTAAGAATTATCACTCCCTTTTTTTATGGAAGTATGCCAAAGCAATCAAAATACCATTAATTCTGGATGTCTCTATTGCTACGCTATGCACCCTCTCTTTTATAATATTTTACATGGTACAAGTACAGACTCCAGTTGCAGCTGTAGTGCTTAGTATTATTTTAAGCCTAGGCCCCAAAATATTGTGGCACCTCAAAAATAAAGAACATGTAATTCCTCCCTAACTTTGAAAATCTGATTAAAAGTGACTTGCCAAGCAGAAGGACTGGCATAAACTGAATTTTTTGCAGGGCATTTTCTTACTTACTTGATCTTGAGATCTTTCTCTTCCAGCAATATTCTGCCTCTTGCGACTTCTGCAATCATTCTGAGCAACATTATGCACTTTATAACACTGATACTGGTTCTGGAGGAGGACATCCTTTGCACTGTGCAAGCCTGGGACTCTAGAGTAAAAATAGGATGTGTTGCTATCAAGAGAGACCATGACATAAACAGACAACAGCTGAACTAGGAATGCACAGTTATTTTTAAATGTGAAGTTTCCTTGTAAATTTAATGTTCCTTTAAGATGGATTTTGGGGCATAACAAGAGCTCAAATCCTCGATTATCATTCAACACTGGCACCGACATAGTTTATCACTTGGAGGAACTGCAGTTACTGCAAATAAAAGCTGTGAATGCAAGCAGAATAACCAGGACCAACTGAGGAACTCCAAAGATAATTTCATGTGATCCCTCTTCATTTTACACTTCACGGTGAGGTAATTTGCTTGTGCAAATTAAACTTAGATATCACCAACCTAAACATCTTCTGTATTTGTTCATGTTTTTACTGATTCATGAAAGAACTATGAACAGAAGGCCTTTTCCAGAAAAATTACAAATATGGCTTTTAAAGAAACTCTTTTTATCTTTCAAGCCCAATCTAGTTTGACTAGCAATGGAGAAAATTGACTCTTTGCAATCCTTAATGATTTCGAACCAAGCAAAAAGCGTACCAAGTCTCTCATTCCTGAACAAGCTCATTCAGAAGCTAGCCAAAAGCCATGAATGTTCATCTAAGTGCAGCTAAGAAAGCAGACCTCGCATTTGCTGGATTCATACCAAGACCCAGAACTGAACATGGTGCTGGAAATGGTCTATTAGAAACGCGCAGGAAGTAGATACTCAGTTCTCCTTTTGGATCTCTTTCCTGCTTAACTTTGCAAACCATAGAATCTTCTTGCCTTATTGAGAAGAAATGGCATGAGACCACCACCATGCGTGGTCTGCTCCTGGTCTTCTCTGGAATGACATACCCAAACACAGTGGTAGGGCAATCCCTCTCATTGCAACAACCACATCTTTCTCTGCTTCTTCCAGCATTTTGCATGTAACATCAATTGAACAAATTCAATGTCAGCAACAAGTGGATAAAAAGCAGCTGTAACTTTTCTGCTATAACATTTGACTACCTCATTATTAGCAACGAAGCCCAGCATTTAAATAAAATCTGTTGCTAGGTAAAGAACAGCAGAGCGAAACCGAACCTCAGGAAGACAAGAGGTATAATGATAAAAAGCATTTCATTTCAGTGGAAAACATTTCAAAAGTTTATAGCTAAGTTAGAGGGTTATTAATAATAATATCCACACCCAGTTAACCAATTAAATTGGCAGCACAAGTAATGCTTGCTATCATCTCAGACTGGACGCGGTAATCTTCTTCCAGATGATTATAAGCTACATCTCAGTCATTTCACAACCCATCACAAAACCCAGGCAACTTAGGGTTGGGGGGTTTCTGCCTTTTTTTTTTATTTTTTTCTGATCACAAGAAGCATGAGCATGGGCATCTAAGTTTAGTATGCTCTGAACCATTATGAATTTACCTGCACATTATTTCCAGTTTCTTAAGGTTTGGAAGCTCTCACCTAGTCCTAACGATACCAAAAAAGACATCAACACTCAGTGGACTCCAGTGAGAGGAGAACTTGTATGTTTTCAGAAGCAAGACCAGCAAGCTCACATATATATTAGCATTTTAAAGACTAATTTCAGAAATCTAAAGCTGACTCATGACACTTAAATGTTTAGAAGCAGCAAGTGTGACGTGGTAATTCTTGTGCTTCATTTGTATCATCATTAGCTGCTTTCATTTAGATTCCACTTTCATAACTCATTAGCGATGAGCAAAGGGTCTGCATGACTCTCCAGACTGGTTCCTACAGAATACTCTTCCGATTCCTACAGAATACAGTGTAAAGTCATGGTCTCTTTTTTAAACCCAAGGCAATCTATATTCAAGACATTCCATTTCCTGGATGTATTAAATATTTTGGCTTAAGAATATGACTAGCCAATATGCTCTTATAGAGCAAATTTTCACAACAAGGACAACACTTATTTCTGTGGGAAATTCTGTTCAGTTAGAATTCCTATGGAAAACGGACTGAACATGGTCAAGCTCATTTAGGAAGTAATTTCTCAGTATTCTTATACTGTATGTTATGAGCTGTCTTCTACAGTATGAATATAAACCAAAATATATATGAAAAAATAAATATGTCCTTAAACCTTACCAAAACAGGACATTTTGCCGTACGTGAATTTTCTCAGTGTAGAATTTCAGTTTCCAAACCCAGTCAGAAACCACTTCAGAGACTCTAAAAATTGCATGCCAGAACAATGCTTATCACAGTATTATGAACTCTCACAGGTCTATGGAATTTCATGATACTTTGTAATCTGCTTAAAATTCATGCTTATGACAACTTGTGACTATTTGAAAAACCTCTGCATCAGTTTCTCTATCTCATAGCTATCACAGAAAACTTGGAAAGCACACCTCAAAGAATAAAATCAGTGGGCAAATAAAAAGCAACCTGAAGCATATTTTAATGATTTGAGGATATTTCAGGAGTATGCTGGGACTTGATTCACATTTAAATGTCTGGCATTACCAACAGTGATATTCCTCTACAAGGCACTTAAGCTAACTGCTTTCATTTCCATTCTACTTTCATAATCCAATGCCAAAGCACAATGTTATTCTACATCTGGCATTTGTAAACCTCATTGTTGGGACATACACTGCTGAAACAATTCTTCATTTTCTAAAGCAAGTGCTTTTTCTAAAGATTCAGAAGCCACGTTATTAATTTCCTAATTTCTTTTTAGTATGCTCATAAAGAAAGACTTCTGCATGTCTGCAAATACTGATACAAGAAGAGGCCCTGAAACATGATAATGATAGCTAATAAAATATAAAAGCAAAGCTTTGCTTTCCTGTTGCTTTGCATACACAGTAATAAAAATACTTCCCTGGTAGGATATAAAGTTAACATCTCTTTCTAAATTGCTTCAGCACTTGTGCTCACAAATGGTATGGTATTAAGCCTAAAGGAACATAAACATTATTTTATGGCATAGTATACCCTTAGTATAGAAATACTGTGCACTATTCAAGAAAGAGGCTCTCTAAAACACTTTCAAAGACTATGGTTCCCATTTGATTGATGAGTTAGGAGATCACAGTGAGTGTTGTCACATACAAAAAGTGAGGGCTGATAAGCCTACAGGACACACGTTTAATCCTCAGGAGGAAGAAAGAAAAACTAACAGAGCTATACTGAAATGCAAAAGGCAAGAAGCTTTACATTAGTACTTATTTAAATAGTGTAGATGGCAATAGGCCAACTTTTAAAGTAATTTAGAGAATCCTATTTTTACCATTATCACTAATTACTGAACTTCATGAATTAGTTCTGTACATTCTAAAACTCCACTAGGCATATCTACTAAAGAAAAAAGTAATCATACATTAGTTCTTCAACACAGCGAATCATACTGCAGTTGTATTTCAGGGTGGGATGTCACCATTATGAAGCTTATAAGCTATAAAGCTCTACAAGGTACTTGTGAAAAAGAGCAAGCACTCTAACAGAGGAGGAATTTCAATTTGAATGACCAAGAGTGCAACTCAACAAGAGTGCTGTTGTTAATTATTACAGAATCACCAGGTAGCAATGGAACTGTATTCCCTCCTGGAGGGCCTTTCTTGCCCTTCCTCTGTCGGGAAGGAGGAGGCAGGGTACCACTTGTATAGGATGCATAAGAATGGCCACAGTAAAGCAGTTCTAAACTGGTTTCCAACTTTAGCTTCAAACTACTCCAGGGGTAGCAAATGTTGCCTAACTCACAAATCCTGCATGGTCATCTAGGAAACGAATCAACTGCAGTTACTATTCAGATTATCTCACTGATACACTTTCACATTTTCACTCCTTTGCTCGGGAACAATTAGAATCTGAATCGCGCTCCTTGACTGTGATTGCTCACCTAAACATACTGTCCTGCCAAAAACCACTCTGGCTTGTCAGTGGTTTGCACGCACATTCTTCCAATATTTGAAGTAATGGCTCTTCACCAGAGAAGATGCTGGATAACGCAGTTTAGCCAAACTCCAAATAATTAATACTTGTTTGAGTTGCAGTAATTCTTAGAAATTCCATCTGATATCAACATCACATTGTACTATGCACTTTACAGACACACGAATGTTTAGGACAGCGCTGGGGAGTCTATTGCCTGAATACAGTGAAAGTGAGACACAGGAGTCAGCAATTGATCAAGGCTGCACAACAAAGCTCTGGCAAAATTTATAGGAAAAGCTAGATATCCTAATATACGGGTTTAAACATTAGAGCATAAACTATAATAAACACTCATGAAAATGCAAAAAAAAAATAAAATCCCCAAACTTTCAGACACAATAATTAAAGAAAAAGTATTTTTTTTAGAATAAAAGATTAAGTGTTTTCTTTTCCAGTGACAGAACCCAGAATCCTTTTAACTAATTTGTTGAGGAAATATGCCACAGAGGAATTTAGTATGACTGATTAAACTATGTTAATACATTTTCCAGCTTTGGGTCCCCAGTCCCATTGCCCTATCTACGACCTTTCTAACTTAGGAATTATGTTACCGGTACTACTAACAAGCATCCATCCATGCCACAGGGTATCATGGTTGAACAGAAATTATTTGAAGTGCAAGCACAAAACAAAGAACACATGACATTATGAAGCATACGTGTGTGTGTGTGTGTGTGTGTGTGTTTGCTGAATATACTATCTCTGATGACACTACTGCCTCTATATAAAATCATGATCTAATGAGATTTTTAGAAGATTGATGCCTCTCATTTTGACTAAGTATAACCTGTAAATCAACCCCGCACACATCACAATCCCAGTATCTTTCCTAATAAGGTGTTCCCGTGCAAAGGTGTCGTGTAGGGGAAAACAGCAGCTGGGAAAATCATTTACCTTTATAAGTTACTTGTATGGAAGATTCGGTATGTTACTTCTCACCTTTGTTTCTTCTCATATATATCTCACTACTGCAAAACCACACATACGTGACAAATGTAATGTATACACTTTCTGCTTGGTGAGTGTTTTTGTGACTTCCCTTGGAACTGTTACTAATGGTTCGACCAAATCATTCCCAAGATGTTTGTTGGAGGATGGTGAGCTGAACATCTGATCCTGAAAGTATCAGCAATCCTCCACGCCTTTCTTCTTCAGGCTGAAACTCCATTGCAAGCTCCGATTTAGAGTCTACAGGCCAGAAATAGCAGCAACAGACTGGAAAATTAGTCTATGCAGCTGCATCATGAATCTCTTTACCAGATTCAAGCCTCAGGTACCAACCCAACAAAACATGTAAGCACATAAGATAGCTAAACCCGTGAGCGAGAGCAGGACAAAGTAATCAGTGCAGATCTGCATGTGGTGATACAGTTTTTCTTAAAAAAAAAAAACCAGAATCTAATTCCAAGGGAAGCCTGGCCATTCTTGCTGAACTACACATGGCTTTCCTAATAATATGCACCAAAAAAGATGTATTTCTCTTCTAGCGTCCTGTTATCTCATCCCTTTGTCATCCCTTGATCACTTGGTCCTGCCTTTCATTCATAAAATTGTGTAAAACTGCACCACCTCAGCAAGAAAGCCACAAGCTGCCTTTGGTATCCAACAAAACTAAGAAAATGGAGTTGTCTTACCACCATCTCTGAATTACCCGTGGGCGTAATTCTGCTAATTACCAAAATTTAGAGGAAATGATTCCCATTCTCACTTGTTTTAAGGCCCCTTTAAGGCCAAAGCAGTGTGAGCCGACTCCGGGTAAATAAGGCTCATTAAGTTTAATGCTGATGACGTCTGGCCAGCCTTAGTGCAATGAAAAGTTTTGCTTGCTCTTTCACTACTATTTCTACTGCAGCGCCTTCTGTTTCCTTCCCAAGACCAAGGCAATTTTTAGCTATTTACGGACAAATAGCGCAATCTTAACCTGGATTGGGAAGCAGGGGGCATGAAAGAGCTGCTGCCCCATCCTTTCTCATACTTATTGCTAAGGGCAAATTATTCTGAAGGAGGAAAAAAAAAACTACTTTTTTTTCCCCGTCACATTTTTTTTGCATTACATCAGACAAACTGTTCTGAAAAAAAGGGTAGAATTTCTACTGTAAAGTGTCTGTGGTAACAAGAGGGTTTTTTCATTCAAAATGTAAATGCTGGTAGTATCAACATCTGGAGGACTGTAGCCTTAGGCACCATTACAAGAAGCAAGATTTGGACAGGATACATTCAATCTTACTTTAATGGTATGATGTTCTGCCAAGATAAACTTCTAAGATTTGACATATTTTATTTTGAAAAATGTTATCGTCAGGTGTAAAGGAAATTCCTCTTCACTGAGGAGAGTTTTGTAGCAGTGTATGTGATGACATAATTACTAGGTGACTACACACTTCATGAACATCTTTCCTGACCTGAATAAACAAGAAGCAACAAACATTCTTTCTGATGACAATCCCTTACACCAGTAGATTTAAATAACAACAAAAGGAAAGGACTCAGATTCTCACCAAGGGCTCTGTAAGGGATTATTTTCCATCAGCGTGCTGAACTTTAAATCCATTGCTCCTAATTAAAGCAAGTCAGCCGCTCAAAAGCTTCTTACGCCAAGCCTCTCTGCCTTCAGCCTTACTCAAAATCTCTTCTCAAGTCGTCACACCATTCTGCAGCCTTCACTTTTGCCACGCCTCACTTCTCACTTTGATTAAAACACAGTTGTCTCCTCCTGCTCTGACTGCTCTGATGTTATAGGTGCCACCTTTCACTCCAGAATTGTCATTACGCACACTCTTACAGACTGCTCAAAGCTGTTGCTGACACTGCTTAGGCTTCTCTGTCCATCTTTGCCCACTTGGGTCAGTTGCAGCTTTGATGGGACTTTAGAAATTCTAGAACGAGGATGCACTCACCACGTACCCTTCATGGGGCTATAATGGCAGAATAAAAAGGTCATACCTGGGAAAAGCAAACATATAATATAGCCTTACTTGTTTACCTTATGAACCTTTAACCAGCGAGCAGACATTTCTATGAAGGAGTGGGAAAAAAAGGAGGATGTGAAATTCAAGTAGAATTATAGGAAGCATACAGCTCACCCAATGCCAAAATTTCCAAAGGCAACACATAACCACAAGGGTGACCTAGGTACTGATAAGTTCAGTTCTGCAATGCCTAACTACTAGACATCCCCAAATTGGGATGTATGCTGCTGAATACTGCTACTTAGGGGCTTCTCCAAAGAGACCTGAAACCACTTTTCTTAGGACTTTGGAGCTCTCTGCCCCAGAGAGCTTATACTACAGGAGCATACCTCAAGTGAATGATACCATGATGATTGTGGAAAAGTGTCTCAGCTGGTTTAAATCAGTACAAGTTTACTGAAATCAACCAGCTAAAAGTCAACTACCACGATGTGAATTAAAATCTTAGAATCATGTTCAAGTAGCAGTGTATTGTAGTAAACCCATCAGAAACACTAATAAATTCCTTTTTTTCTTGGACTAAAGAAAAATTGGACATTTGACTGATACTCACACTGCATCCCCCACAGTCCCTTGTGTTCAGCTGCAGTTGTTCCTGGGATGTCATTCCAAAACCTGCTTTTCAACAACTCAGACACATAGCTTCCACTTTCTTGGGTCATCTTTGCCTCCATAATCCACATGCATCACAGATGTAAAAAATGATATCTTTTATATCTAATTCAGTTTGTACTTTTTCACTATAGCATTAATGTAAGACAGTATGAGCATTTCCCAGAAGAAGTATTTGTCATTATAACACAGGACTCAATTCATTCAGTAAAGGAAAAGTTTGCAGAGCTCCTGGAAGCGGCCAGCTTCAGATAACGAGACCATTGGATTAAATATAGGTTTAGACTTCTTTTTTTAATCTTTCCCTTTATCTCCATCCAAATCCTCACTCCCTTTTGGCTGCTGTCACTACAGCACTTCATATTCTGGCACAGAACCAGTAAAGGAGGTATTTCAAGAGATGGTAAATCAACTTATTCAACGCTCTCCCTGGCTTCCTTTCTCAGAGGTCAAATATGTTTTCAAACCAGTAAAAGAAGTGAAAGTTCTTTCAAGTCTCACTTCTCACAAGGCAGGACAAGCCGAGGGGGGTTTTCCAATATTCACTGCTAACGACATGCAAGTCTCCGAAGAGCCTCTTTTCTTCTCTCAGCCATGGGATATGCACAAAGGCTTACTCATTATCTTTTCATATTTTCTCCAAAATGCCAGATATGGGGCTATCAGCATAATGGGACAAGGAATGTACACATGCATCACGTTTCATTATCCACCTTTATTTTTAACTCAGATTCCTAAGCCAGCTCCTGAAAAAATGCCAGCATTTATGTGTATATGGGAGCTTTCTCAATGATAATTTCATGAGAACAAGCTTGTACAAATAACACAGTCTTAACATGTAGTTACCCTCTGTATATAATCATATCCCAGTTTCAAAGAGGTTGAAACATATGTTTTTGTCAATATATTGGAAAACCTTGTATTCACATTACAACCAACAAGTAAATGACTGCAATGGCACAATTCACAGACCAGGTAAGAAAAGACACTGCATCTCAGAAGGAGATGCAGAAACAGAGCACACATTTTTATAACCTTGTTAAACAGTGACACATCTTTCTATGTAATTACCCTGACTTCAGTTCAAATCCAAAAGTAACGCAATCAGAATAATTGGCCAAGCCAGACTCATCTATTTGTCAAAAGATTAATCACCACTTCAGCATTTCACGGCTGCATGCCAAATTTACCTTTCATTTTTTAAAGCTGTTGCTGACCAACACTCAGCACATGTTTTCAAACATGATGATATTCTATGAGAAGCGGTTTCAACTGCTATTTATATGCTTCACTAACTATTTTTGAAGGTTAACATAAGACATGGGTGGAAAGGAAAGAAAAAAATAAATCACCACTACAAGTATTGGATTGCTTGTCCAAATTAGTCTTAAGAAAGGACTTTATGAAAGTGATCCTTTAGTCAAATAAAAGCAACCACAACCAATACAGAGCAGCTGGAGGTACCTCTATGGCAGGAGCTAAGATTAAATTATATAATGAGCATCATTCATAAGGCATTATTCATCTCACCTTAAAGCAGACATCTAAAGAAAGTCAAATGGATTGTGGCAAGTGTTCTCCACTGATCAGAAAGGCAGCCTATAACGACTACCTCAGATGTAGATGTCTGCACAGTAGCCACCCCCCAAGGTGAAATGAATTCCTGTTTCATTCCAGCCTTACTTTCTACACAGTAGAGCAATTCTACCTTCATTGCAGAGTATTGTTTCCCCATCACATTACTAGAAACATGCTACAAAACAAAAATCTAGTAGGTTTTCAGTAGTCTAATTAGCAACACTCAGTTTTCCTGAAGTTCTCAAAAAACTTCAGCGAGGTGCCAACCATTGCTACCCCCGTTTTACAAGTGAGGAAAACTGCAAGTTAACAGGAAAGTTAACATGACCTTGCCCATGATCTGCTACAGGTCAAAAGGTTAAACTAAAACTAGAGTTAAAACCCTAGGACACACTCCATACTACATCTCGTCCTACCTTAGAATTATCATCATCCACCATAGTTCAACTCTGCTGCATACTATTCGACAAATGCACAGGTCTGAAAGGTGAGTATGAAGATTAATAAGAAAAATAAAATATACAGTGAATAAGATGAAATAGTTATTTTCTTTTAACAGCTTAAGACAAGCTGTTTATCACATGGTGCATCCACATAGCACACTGGAGTGTGATGCAGTTTCCTGGCTGGCATTGGTTAAGCTAGTACCAGAACAAAACACACAACAGCAGTTTCAAAATGATGCTGAGCCTAAGTTATTAGCCTTGTGATGGGACAAAACTTACTATCCTGAGCAGTGGGCCAGGCAAATACAGTTTCTATATCTTTTAGTACTTGAGCTATCACCAGTGCAGTGTGGTTCATAGATTTATCAGCCCAGCCTAGGTGAGCTGGGGACAGTCCTCATGCCTACTGCCCCATGTAGACATATTCTAAATTCTCTGTAAGAGCAGCTAACTAAAATAATACCGCAGATTGTCCTATAAAAAAGAAGAACAGTATAGACAAGGATTCAATGTCTTTTTTTTTTTAACATTTCTGAAACAGAGAAACGGCTTTAAACATTGACTACAGGGTAAGTTGGAGTATAAAAACACACCTGTAACATGCATACGTAGTGTACATCATTGTGTACATCAACATATACACCGATACATGCTTCTATACATATATACAATACTCTTCTCCCACTGATATGGTTACCTATAAGCACTTTGTTGCTACTTCGTGTAAGCACAGTAAACCACCACAGCAGGGTCTTTTCTTAATTGCTTATGAAAGAATCATTTCAGCAATATATTTTCTAGTCCTCAACACCATGATGCACTGGAAGGAGGATGCCTTCCAGCCTTCTATCTGTACTGCTATCCTGCCAAGAACAAGTCTTCACCAGCACTCTGAAACCCTGGCACACGAACGTGATTTTCTGCACTGATTAATGCTGATCTAGCTGCCTGCACTGAAAATACAAGTCAAAGGAGCAGGAATGCCAGCACAGTACTAGTATGTTTGAGGCAATGATCTTGCCAAAACACGACATATTTAACACTCTGGAACTGATGCAATGAAAATTGTTGTTAGAAGACTTGGGTAATGTCAGGATAGAAACAAAACATAATAAATTTTCAGCATTATTGCATTATTTTCTTCCTTTAATACAGATTTTAGGTCTTTTGAAATAATGTACATTTCTGTATTCCTTTGCTAATGTGGCGCATCTATTGTAAACTTATGCCACAGCATTACATTTGTGGATATCGAGGACATTTCAGTTCTGTTAGACAGAAATTGTTCAAAGCAATGAAATTATGCCACTGGAAAACAAATATATGCATTATCAGTCCTGAAAACCTCTAGCTAAACCTCAGTACTGTAATGGCTCGTAAATATTAGATTACTGATATAAAAACATTTAACATTTAAAGTCTGATCACATGAACATAGCTGTACACTACCAAACCAGGATTACAATTTTGGATACTTCAGTTAACAGTAAGACAAGGAAGCCCCTCCTATCCAATGATAAAAAGAGAAATTAACAAACAGTCAAAAATCAAGGATATACTTGTATAATAGTGGAAACAACACTAAGTATGTTTTTCATTTTCCTCAGCTCAAAGTTAAATAGCAACATTTTAAAACCCTTTTAATTAAGGGGCGCCAAAGACATTCTGTCTTTAACTGCTTCTTCTGCCTTGACATTTCAAGTTACTCAAATTAGAAGTCGTTAAAGACCACCAAATAATTCATTCTGATAAAAACAAAAACAAAACAAGTGAGCATTTTCAACGGAAAATTGTTTCGTTCTGATACTTTGTAACATCATTCAGCCAAAACTGCATGCAACTTTTTCTTCTCTCATTCATACCCTCTTCCGGATGTCTCAGGACTAACATGCTGTCCTGTCTCCTGTCTTGTACTGTCTTTTTTCCGACTGCACCTTGGCTTGTCACATACTGGCTGCTTCTTGTTTCTTGTTGCTTTTTTCCCTGTCACTTTTTTTAGGTACTGAGGAGTGAGGCAGCAGAACTGCCTTTATAATGCCATGAGAGACAGGTTCAGAGGGAATTTGACAGGCCTGGATCCGATAGTATGTATTCAGATGCTTCAGTAATATTTGGCAACACAAAATCTTTAAGATACACGGACAGCCAAGGCCAAGGTTACAACGCTCATGAGCGCTAAAACATTCAAAGCAGAACACTGCAAGCAACAAGAGTCCAATGTTAAATAATATCACTACAATAAATGGTTTACTATTCATTGAGGAGAAAAAAAATCAAATTCATAACATTTGTTGTGGCACTTGCTTCTAAAACTCTCTACTTCTGAAAGTCTGTAATCTGTCATACAATTTTACAATAATTATGTACAATGATCAGAACGAGACACCTCTTTCAGCCTCTTATTGATCATGGCTCACTTCAAAGCAATTTTCTGACTTACAGACTGTGGTTCATAAAAAAAACCTCTTGCATTTGCCTGGAAAAACATATGAACATGTTAAACACACAAATACATTGTAGGAGTTGCTGAAACAGATGCAAACATGGGTCTGTTGAGTCTGGTTTCTCATCTCTAGCAAGTTTTACCAGGAGGCGAACACCTTCTTCAAGGCTCGGGTGTCCACGATTTGGTGAGGGGGCTGAGAGGTTCACAGAAGCCCATGAGAATTAGCCCTAGTGACATTAAGGACACAGCCAGCTCTCTCTGGGATGCTATGAAAGGCATGCAGAAGAAGGAGGAAATGGTAAGATACCCAAAGATTGTGACATAGCCCTTCATACATTTCTGCTTACAGCCAGAGATACATCAATAATTCCTGTGACACATAAATAAACAAAACTTTGACACGCTGATTTACTAAAGCAGGAATGGCAATAATAATAAAACCATCAAAACTCCATAAAGGCCTTTAAAGTGTCTGAAGATATTTTCATTACTGCAATAGTGTTAAGCGTTTCCTTTGCTGTTAACAGTTTTTATGGCAAAGCTTTGAAGAATGTCCCACAGGTTATCAGTGAAGGCTTTATCTGTTGCATATAAAATAAGAACAAACTAAACAATCCAGAAAACTACTTTCAAGTTGTGGCCCAGGACTAAAGTTGGAATCACGACAGGACAGATCTGTTGCTGGTCTCATCTGGCACAGTCCCAGTGGAAGGCAGCCATATCAATTGACTCCAGCTGAAAATATAGTTTGATGCATCCCCTTATTCACTCATTTAAGCCTCTATTTTTCTTTTTTTTCCCTTTTATGTTCTAGTCACCAACACCATTCTGGCCCGTCACTAATAGTCCTTAAAGGCTAATCTTCCTGTTAGCTTGCATTTAAAAATGAATCTCAGATGCAGGAAATGAAAGCCTTCCTCTCAAACATAAAGCAGATTCCAATTGAAAACTAAAGAATTCACGCTTCAAACCACTCTCCGATGATGTCTCTCTCTATTGGTAACATTTGGAGATGTTTGAAAGGGAGCTAATGAAGACAGGTTTATGTGACTGGTTATAATTTTACCTTCCCGACTGCACATTTCACATTTGTCTCAGAGAATTATCTGGTAAAATACTTCATGACAATGAATTCTCGAAAAGGCTTTGCAACCTGTGAAATATTTTAAGCTAAAATTTCAAAAACAGCCAGTAAAGTGAGCTTGCATAAAAAAGCAAAAATGCCTAATTGCTCAAAAAAGTTAAAACAGTTGAGCACATACAAACATAAAATGCTGTAAGGCTTCAAAGCACTAAATGACTGAATACACGATGACAAAGCAGAGCGGGACAGATAGAAAAGGAACTGGGTAAGAATCAGGGACAAACTAAGTAGCCCATTTTGTAAGCCACGTGAACAACCCCAAAGGTCTTGCAGCGTTCACTGCCTGATCTTTCTTGCCATGGCATCAAGAAGATTTAAACTAAACTAAACTTTTCAGAGAATTAAACTAACTGAGATCAACAAGTCTTCCTGATGAGGTGGCATGGACCACTGTGAGGAGAAGAACTTACCTGATGAAGCTGTCAGAACTCACCAGAACTCTTCCCACCTCTCTATTACCTGCAGCGGGTCAAGAGAAGCAGGAAGCTGCCCTTCAGTGTCGTTCTCTTCTCTCTGTGCTTACAAACTGCAAAATACAAGAATGACTCTCCTGGGCTTCACCAAATTAATTTTCTGAGGAGTTTTTCCCCAGCTTTAACAGGCAGTGGAGTGGATATTGACTGAACAGGCTCAAACCCTCAACTTCCAAAGAAAAATCGAAAACCTCTGATGAGATTATTTTATAAAGATGTCCACCCCTGCAAGAGGTCTACTGCACTGTCTGTGGCTGAACAACGTGGTATAAATGTGGATCACTGATATCTTCAGAATTACTGGGAGATGACAGTTACTGTTTATTTGCAGCATGGTAATACAGATTTGTGTCTCAGTGTGCTGAACGTGAATTACATTCACCATAATTAAAAAAAAAAAAAAAAGTGAAAAATAAGCTACTGTACCGATCTATTTTTGTTAACTTTTTGCAAAAGTTAATGAATTATTATAACAAAACACAAGTTTATCATTGCTCAGATTATGTACCATCAAGCCATTTTTAACTGGCTTGCTCACCTGTTGCAGAAAAAAAATATTTCGCCACAGCTGTTGTCCTGAAATGTATGTGCATATCAAACGTCTTCATTGTGTCACAGGTATTTATAAAAACAAGAATATAACACAAGAACAACTCGATTCTACTGTTATGTCACTGATGCTGTATGTCACTAAGCAGCAGATACTTCTGCAATGATTAAATTTAGGAAAGCTATACCTTCCTACTTATAAAGGAATACTTGCAAGAATGATAAATGCTTGTAAGTGATTTTACAAATCGGATATATTTTCATGCACTGTGTATACATTCAGGAGGAAGTAATTACTGTAATAATGTGGGGGGGGTTACAATATTGTGAAAGGGAATTTATCCACAGATTTTGTATTAATAATGTTTCTTGTGGCAGCCTGACTAAGAGGAGCAGTGAGGTATTGTCTCTATAATCATTTTTTTTGTGCAAAAAAAGAATATTTTAATGCTGAAATTTAATAAATTCATAATTTTTAAATTCAGGTACTTTATTTCCTCTTGGCGTAGTTTCCTAAGAAAAAAACAAAACCCACATTCAACAGAGTTATCTGGCATTCCCTGACATGAATTTTGAACTCACTAGGCAGTTTCAACCAAACTTTACTGAGGGGGAAAGGTGTAGAAAATCTTAAAACTCTTACAGTTTTCTTTAAAGCTGGAAACTGGAGAGAGAAAAGAGATCCTATTAATATTTCAACCAAGAAAAGTTAATAAGCTCCTTCTTAATTAGACATCAAGAATTCTCATGAAAGAGAGACGTTAGAAACCAGGCTCTCAAAATTCCTCGTTTCTGTTACATTTTACTTAGTGGTCTTATCTGTAACTTTCTGAAGTTCTTTTTGTTTTGTTTTATTTTGCTTTAGAATACAAATGTAAGATACCAAATGCTTAGATGTTTATCTAGCCATATATAGGGTTTGAAAAATCTGTTGCAAGTAGGATGTTTTCCTGAGTAACTGCTATCAGCTTCTGCCAAATCTAAAAAATACGTTTCTACTCCTTCTGGTTTTAATGAAAAACTTCCAATGCTCTCTAAGCAGCTAGAAAGGAAGCTGAGGGAGAAGTCTAGTACATAAACACCAGTCTGACCAACTGGTTTTGAAGAAACCCAATGTACCCAAAAAGCACAGAAGGAAGAAAGCTCTTTTTCTTTCCACTAACTATTGAAAGATGACTTCCGATATATCTAGGAACCCCGGTCACGTGAAACACTATACAAGCTCTACATATTATGGCTGGTATTTGAGAGTTTTCATGTCACAAGAACACCTGTGAATGTAGCACTGAGGATGGCATTCTTTGCAGAGGTGGATTCTTTGCATCATCTTAATGGATGATGATAACACACTCTGCAAGAGCTTGTGGGAAAGCAATTGCTTCCTCAGACTGCTACAATCAGCATACTGGGGAAATAGTGCTTCTATTTCTATATGTGACACTGGGCAAGTCCCTTACCCTGTCTCACCTGAACGGGGGTAAAAGTAATACCAGACTCTACCTTCAGGGAGTGTCAAGAGAAATATTTTAGATTATACACACAGCAGCTACACAGCAGGGATTGCTACAACTACCTAGCAAGTGTACTGAAGGTATGCAGGAATAAATCTGCTGCTCTACAGCTGGCAGCTTTTGTAACTGTTATGCTAACTTTAACAGCTACCTCCACTTAATCCACCTGAAAATGCTTCTGCTGCTATGTGTATCAGGTCCTTGTTTAAGAAAAAAAAAACCTAAAAATCCCAGGTCTATGAGTGTTCACACTTAGGTTCTTTCTAGTCCTACACAGAAAGCTTCACGTGTCATTTCTGCTGGTTGAGACAGAACAGGGATAAATCATTCCGATTCTGTCATGCTTTTGCCAAGTGCACTCAGAACGCACACCTCCCCCCCCAGCCCTGAAATTAAGGAAACCCTTTATAAACCCTTTTCAGATTTTAACATGGAGTCATGAGACTATATACATTACTTCTAACTAGCAAAGAAAACTCAGAAATGTACCAAAGTCTGGGTGCCTCCAAGGAAGACAACTGCATACATATCAAGTAATAGTGTCCTATTTCTTTTGATCTTGGTAGTTGCAGGCTGTAAGGGAGAAAGAGAGGTATATGTGGCCAGAGAAATTTGCCTCAGACAACATTCCTTAATGAATCAATAACGACAAAAGGGAAAATGTTCAGTAGCGCTGAACACCAGTAACTTACCTGTGTACTGTGCCCAGGTGTGTACGTTCAAGCTCTCAGCGCAGTGCTGTGCCAGGCTCGTTGTTAGGCCAAATTAAAGACAACAGAATCTACTTAGACTCTTATCAGCATTCTTATCTGCTTAGATTCGTACCAGCAAAAGTATCTTTTAGCCTTTTATACACTTTTTTTATACATATTTTTCTACTTTTCCAGGCAGCGAATTCTTACAATGCCTTAAAATACTTGCTACACAACCGGTCTACATTGGGATCCAGTTCTAGAATCAGCACATCTTAATTCCCAAATTTTTTCAGTGAAGCGACACAATAATAAAGTCACAGTAACTACAAGTAATTTCAGGTTTCCATCTGCCTTGAGGCTTCTTGATATATGCCATTTCAGGGACAGAAGGGATCAGAGGAAAAAAAAAAGTAAATGTTGATAAAATAGCCCAAAGTAAGTGTCAGCCAAAACAGCACAAAGATTTGCACAGTCCTTCCAAAGCTTTGCACAATGTTTTCCACATCTTTCTCAACTGCACAAGACAAAGCAATAGATCTGGTGTTTTAACAAGTCTTTTTACCTGAACAGACTTAGTGCTCATAAACAGCAATGTTTCTCAGCACACTGCTTTCCATTTCCTGTTTGGTGGGGTTTGGGGTTTTGTTTGGTTGGTTTTTTTTTTGAGAATGGAAGTTACTTTAAAGGCTTTGTCTTGAGTGTTACCCCTCATTAAAGTTTTCATCCAAGGTACCACAGAAGATATCACACGCCACAGTAGAACTTTCCTAGAAGTTAATAGCTTTATTCCCATGCACATACATATGAAAAAAAAGAAAAAGGAAAACTTAAAAAGGCCGCTGAGAAAATCTAGGTGCAAATATACGATGAATTGACAATAAATCAGACAGCAGCCCATGTCCATCTCTAAGGTACAGACATATCGGTATTTGTGTATATAAAACATTAAAGGAAATGTGGAAGACAAAAATAACTACTTTAAAGGAGCAAATCCTATATAATTATTTAAACTGAGGAAGGTCCTCGATTGATGAGTATAAATAAATTGTTCACACATTCAGTAAGACACATACTAACTGTTCATGTCTCCTCGCAAGCTGCAACCTGTTCAAGGCTACTGAAATGCAAGGGGAAAAAAATCCCAACCACCCACACCTTTTTTGTCCAGCCAAATCATCCAAACAGAAATTAATAAAGCTCAGAACTTCCATAAGACTTCACATCTTCAAAGTACTGAGCAGACATTAGCTAATCAATGAATTCCCCCGTCTTGAATCCAAAGTGCATTAGAGGAACAGAGGCCAAAACACAAAGGTTCAGGCAAGCCTGACCTCAGACATCTCACCGGCTTGCTGCCACGGGGGCTGGCTGCAGCCCCGCCAGGAGATGGTCCAGTGTTCCTCTGCATTATGGTGCGCTGGCCTTTCCACAGCTGACTGCAGCCAGCTGCTGCCTCCCAGCCAAGCGGTAACTCTGAGCGGGATACCCAGAAGTCACCTTCAGCACCCCCTAGCTTGAATCCTGCTTGTTCTGAAGCTCTGCTACAGAAGATTCGCCTCCCAGGGGCCCTTTCTGCTCGCAGCCAGAGACGACTGAAGGCTCCTCAGCAAACCTGCACCCTGCCACCTCTGCGCTGAGGGAAAAAGGTGGGTGGGAGCGAGCTCAGAGAGCGAAGAGTCTAGGAGAAGCTCACTGTCCTGGCTGGCGACATTTCAAAGCAGTTGTCACCTTTGGTCAGCCAACCCGACCAGCCTGGCCTCCACGGGCCGCACAGGTCGGCCACCGCCATCTTGCCACCTCCAGCAGCGCTGCGCTGCAGGCAGGCCTGCCCGGGGGTGCCGGGCCAGCCCGGCTGCTGCCCTGGCCACCAGCTGGCCTCAGGACCAGCCAATTTTCAAGGCTGTTTCAGGACACCGAAAGGGCGGTGTGGAGCCTCTCAGCCTTGGCCACCGAAGTGCGACATGGAGGGCGGAGGGGGGGATGACCACACGNGGGATGACCACACGGGAGAGGGAGGCCCTGCCGGCGCAGGGGACGCGGTGAAGGGGGGAACGGACCGCCCCTGCCCCTCTCAGGAGGAGCCGCCCTCCCCTCGGTCGCCTTCATCGACGCCGAGCTCGCCTCCTCCCCGCCGTGCTCTCCCGGTGCCGCCAGTTTGGGAGACCCCGGGCTCGCCCCCCACCGCCGGCCGAGGCGGCTCGGGGAGGC